>WNHD01003527.1:0-31869 GCA_011057455.1 Ganaspis sp. Gsp50
TTTAAATTGTTATTAAAAATATATTGCAGTATTTAAAAGTATTGGAGTATTATTAAGTATTTTAAGGCATTCGGAAAGACTTGGAAATATTTTTAAGTAATTTTAAGTATTTTTAAATATTTTGAATTAGTCTGAAGTATTTTAAAGTAGTCTTCAGTACTTTTTTTATTTGTTAAAAAATTTAAATTGTCATAATATATTTTGAAGTATTTAAAAGTAACATAAAGGTTTTTGAAGTATTTTTAAATATTTTTAAGCATCCGGAAGGATTTGGAAATATTTTTAAGTATCTTTTATTTTATTTTTTTTTTATTTGATCAAAATTTGCAGCCCACAATCGCACAATATTTTTAATTATTTTAAGTAATTATTTTAATATTTTAAAAACTTTTCAAGTATTTTTAAATATTTTGAAGTATTTGAAAGTAATACGAAGAATTTTAAAATATTTTCAAGTATTTTGAAGTATTTTGAAATATTTCAAAGTAATTTTAAGTATTTTGAAGTGTTTTGAAGTATTAGGAGGTATCTAGAAATATTTGAAGTAGTTTTAAATACCTATTTTGAATTATTGGGATGTATTTGGGAATATTTTGAAGTTTTTTGAAGTAGTCTGAAGTATTATTGTTGAAAAATTATTAAAAAAACTTATTGAAAAATAGGGGGAAAAATACATAACTTTACGTGTTAAGGGAATTTTTTTAAGAAAAGGGGATAATAAGGGGGAAAAAGGGGATTAGGTAAAAGGAGGACAAACTGTGATCCCTGCAATAAATTCCCTGATATTCATAAAAATTCCCTGGTATTTCCTCGTTTTCTAGGTACTGCAGACACCCTGAGTGTAATACAATTTTTCAAAAAATTGTAATGGCAACGTAAAAGTGTCAATAGTAGCTTTTTTCTTAAAATAGTAGTAAAAAGTGGCATCATTTTAAAAAAAGTGTCAAAAAGTGTCAATAGTGGGGTGAGTCCGATAATATATCCTGATAATATAATAATAATAATAATAATAATAATAATAATAATAATAATAATAATAATAATAATAACAATAAGAATAATAACTTTTAATTTGTATATTATTATTTATATTACTTCTTTATCTACTATTTTATTTATACTAATTTTGATTAAATTCTGAAATTGTAAAATTTGTCAGTACCACGAATTCTTCAATGTTTATTAACTTAATTTTTTACTTACCGACATTCATACACAACTCGCCCAACATTGTGTCTGGATTAGCAGTAGGCGTTTGTGTTAAACCAGTCAAAATTAACATATTTGCGTGTTTCAAAATAGCCTGTTCCATTGGACGTGGATGCGTCGTTAACGTCGACGATCCGCTGACGAAAGCCACTTTTTCGTGATCACAGGAAATTAACCAATTACTACTTCCTAAACAATATCCTGAACTTATGGGAGTTACTGTCAATGCGCCATATATATCCTGCAAATGAAAATAAACATCACAATAACAGAAACAAAAGATTGAAACTTTTATCGACTACTTATTACCTACTTTTTACAAATTATTAACTTATTAAATAATTAATCAATCAATTAACAATTTAATCAAATAATTAGTAATTAAAGATTAACAATTTAATCAATTAATTAAAATTAAAGATTAATAATTAAATCAATTAATTAAAATTAAAGATTAATAATTTAATCAATTAATTAATAATTCACATGAATCGATAGGATTGTCAAATTCTTTTCAATTATTTCGTGTCTTGGAAGATTTGTCAGAATATTTTAATTTAAATAATGTAAAAAAGAAACTATTGGATTAAATAATGTTGATAATAAACTTACCAACTTTTGGTCATAACCGACTAATTCTATGTTCGATAATGCAGAATTCACAGCCGCGATTGAATAAATATGTTTCCAAGATTTTGGTTTGAGAGCATCTGCTAAAGGCGGGGGTAAAATATGAATCATTTCTTTCCAATGTTTGGCTAAAGCGGCTCGTGGTGCCTGCTCAATATATTCAACTAATTCTTCCATAAAAAATCGCCCAATTTGTAAAGTTGGTTCCGTGGCGTAAATCACTCCTTTGAAGCCAGTACCTTCTGTTACAAACGGTAAAGCCAACATACATGTGTAATTCGAAATTAAAATTGCATCTATTTCTGAAAAGTCGATTATTTTTTCCAGAGGTGGACAAAATTCAGGAGTAGAGTCGACAAATAATCGACCGCAACAATCTTTCAGTTCCTGAAAATAAAAAAAGAGTCGGAATTACGTTTGTTTTTTGATAAATCAGATATTTCTGTAAAAAAAAAATTATTATTGGTATAGTTATTGGTAGAGTTATTATTGGTATAGAAAATAGAAAAGAATAGAATAGATTAGAATAGATTAGAATAGAATTTGAATGAAAAAAAAAACTATTATGGATTTTTTAACATTTTCGTCCGTGATGAAAAGGTGTAAGATATTTATGTAGAATATTTTGTATGTACTCACTCCTTCAATTTGCCAGTCTTGTTGATTATCCCGTGGTAACCAGTTGGGCAAAGAATCAAATCTGGCACTCGGAACTAAGGGCATGGGCATGAAATTTAATACAGATTGCATGTTTAATCCGCAATCTAACATTAAAGTGATTCCTTTGAAACTTAGGACGAGGCATGGTTTTGATGGTTCACTGTTTAAACAGTACTGAAATATAGAAATGTATAAATAAAGAGAACGTAGGAATTTGAAAAATGAAAGAGTTGTTATTAATGAATAAAAAACCTTCTGTCAAATGTTCAAATTCTGTTTTGTGAAAGTATCAAATGATATAAAAAAGTATCAAGAAAAAGTAGTTTTACGATAATAAACTGTTAATATACTAGATATAATAATATGCTAATAAAATTTTAGATTTAACGATAATATGCGAATAAAATTCTAGATATATCAATGTTATATGAACAATACAATAAAACCAAATATTGTAAACTATTACATTATTATTTTACAATTATTGTGGGTCACACATTGTAAAACGGTAATGAAGTGAATGGAGAAAATAGCCAATTAAATATAAGCATAATAATGCCAAATATTGTAATTGCTGATATTCAAGATGAGTCATATTAATTTTCTTGTATATTTTAAAGAACATAGAAAAAAGTATTAAAAACAAATTACAATTTTAGAGGTTAGAAAAATGAAAAGAATCGTTTTCCAATTTTACAGATAGAAAATAATCAAATACTCTCTTGCTTACCAGTTTCATTTTAACGAAGTTAAGATTTGAAGAAACGCATTAAAAAATTAAAATGTATTTGTTTTAAAAGTTTAAACATTTGTTTTTGTTGTCAACACCCGATACACGCACGAATATAGCCTGAATATAGCCCTTATTCATTAAACCTAAAAATACTTACGTAGTCATTAGACAACGCTAATCATTGAACTACATAAGTTAATGAAAGTTGTAACTAAAACATGAGCTTAAATTTAAATTAATTATAATAATGTATAAATGCAAGAAAAATAAAAAAAAACTATATGCAAATCAAGAAGTTTTTCAATTTAATACAAAAGTGTACAAAAATTTGTACAACTATACGTTTTTGAATACATTGCGCATGCGCAGATGTCAAAATTTGTAAATGGCGCGTAATATCAGCTCATTTAAAAAAAAACTTATTTAAATTTTATAAAATAGAATTTAATTTTATTATGAATGTACATTAATTTATAAAATTATAATTATAAGCGATGTTGTTATAAAAGTAAAAAGCTTTTTAATTGATATATACATACATTTTTTGGAAATGCAAAAATAAATACTATATACTTATAAATAATAAATTCTACTTAAAAATATTATTTAACAAGATTGATTCCGAATCTCTTAAACTTTACGAGGCATCAACATTATTTACAAGCTCAAGTAAAAGATGAGCATGTGAATTATTAGCTAGATCTGCGATCTCCGGAGTTTTTTGAAACTTTGATAAATGTAACTGTATGAATGAAAATGAATTTGTCTTCAATAATGGTAGCTGCAACTTGTCTGCTAATTTTAAAATTTTAATTGCATTTTCATAATTAATAATTTGTGACAAATATACTTCGCAAAATGCTATCAAATCATCAATTTGGTAAAAATGAGCTGCCGCGAGAAGTTTCATATACAATGATTCATCTAAATTTTCAACTCTTCCAGTATACATAAATCGTAAAACTTCCATCATAGTTTCAAACTCAATGTCATTTACTGTAACGTTACCAGTAGCAGACTCTTTCATGTTTGCCATAAACATATTTTTAAAAACTGGACTTTTTGATGCAAGGATGGCCTTATTTGCATGTATTTTGTGCTTTTTTATTTGTAAGGTTACATCATTAAATTCATTATTTTTATTAAGATGGTCCTTAAAATTATCTGTTGTGGCCCCTTCCAAGTTTTCACTTAAATCTACTAACTCTATTTGATAGAGAAGAATAAGATCTCCGTTAATCAATTCATTTTTGAGTGCTGAAGTTTTCATGCATCCAATAGTATTTAATTTATTGTAAGTATTTCCATTGTATATTTGCACCCTACTTTGTGTGCAAATTTTTTCGTATAGACTGTTTAAAACTGAACAACTCAATATCATTTTGTACGACTTCTTTCCCCACAATTTTTCAATCTTAAAAGAAAAATGTGCCATTTCTTCATGTTTTGGTTTTGTGAAGATTTCTTTTTGTAATACTAAATTCATTTTAATTTGCAATTCTTTTACTTTTATTGTTGTGAAAGTACTTTCAAAAATCTTTTTTTCCAAATTCGGCGCATCTGCATAGTTTGAAATAATCCATTTCAAAATAGCTTTATTGTTACTTGCCATTATATTAACCGGATCTATAAAAAAATTCAATTTACGTACATATATTAGTGTGCATTATTCTTAAAAACCGATTTTTCGAATTTTCATGATTCCGAGCAGAATATTGTTGTGAATCGGAAAAAAGAACATATTGCATTCTCATCGCAATAATAAAAGTGTATTTTTTTATAATTTTTATTTCAATATTTAATACTCATCGACCTTCAAGTTTTACATACGTATTTTAAATGAGAAAAAAAGATTTTTTGATAGATTTCCTCTATACAAAATCGAGAAAAAACAATAAATTTTTAACAGGATTTTAGAAATGATCAAATAATGAAATCTATTAATTTATAGCTTTATAAATAATTAATAACTATTTCTTACATGATCCCAAGAATACCCCCTAAAATGCAAAATTACAAAAAACTATAGTTAAAATTTTTTTCTTCTATTTTAATGAATGATTTTTGTATAAGATTTTGAATAAATAACAGAAATATAAAAATTTAGTAAGTATTTCACGTAACTTCTATAATTTTATAAAACAAATTAATATTGTTTATATTCAACATTTTATTAAATAAAGCTATTGTAAAATTATACATTTTAATTTATTGTTGATACTCGGGTTTAATAAACTCAAAAGTTAGAAAAAAAAAATTAAAAAAGTTGCATATCTCTATATGCTTCAATTAATAAAAAGTCGAATATAAACAATATTAATTTGTTTAAACAAATTAGAAATTACTTGAAATGCTTAAATAAATAGCAGAAATATAAAAATTTATAAATTTTTATATTTCTGCTATTTATTTAATTACAAAAATCATTCATAAAAAAATGGAAAATAATATTTTTAACGCGTTTTTTGTAATTTTGCATTTTATGGGGTATTCTTGGGGTCATGTAAGAAATAGGATTAGTAAAATTATAAATTAATGACTGGATTTTATTATATCAAATTTGATCATTTCTGAAAAGAAACATTTATCTCGTTAAATATTTATTGATTTTGTACCTATAATTATAGGAAAATCTACCAAAATATCCTTTTTCCCCAATTAAAATGCATGTAAAACTTCAAGGTCGATGAGCCAACATCAAATATTAAAATAATAAAAAATTATATAAAAATACGTCTCTTTCTTACGATTTATAACAATATTCTGTCAGGGAATCATCAAAATTCAAAAAGTCGGTTTTTAAGGTCCGCACCCTTATACAATATGAGTCATCAATATTTTTAAAATATAGGTTTATATAATCTGTAAGTCTTTAAGTAACGACTTCGAATTTGTTAATAAAAAGATTTTCAGTTAGTGAATATGTTTATATGTACATGTAATTAAAATAATAAATTATAATTATAAATAATATAAAAGACAATATTCTATTTCAAAGTTGTTTTTATAATAAAAAAATGCGCAATAATAATAATAATAATAATAATAATAATAATAATAATAATATTATTATTATTATTATTATTATTATATGGTAGACTAATAATAATTGTACTACCTATTAATAATAATGAAAATGACAATATAATAATTTTATAATTTACAAAATTATTAATTATCTTTCCAAGTAATATTTTTTGCGTAATAGCAAAATTTCCACATGGACTCGGAAAGGTTTTAAAGAGCAAATTTAGGATTTAGATATTCAGAAATTAAAATAACTTACAAATTTGTAATATATTAGTAATTCTCAGAAGAATATTTCCGACACTGGACACTTTATAAGTAAATAAGAATTAACTATTAGTGTGATGAAATGAGAATGAAGTCAAAACACAAGTATAATAACTGACAATTTATTACAGAAATGTCAGGGTTGGAAAATCCTGGTTTTAAAAGCAGACAATAAATCTGTAAGAAACTGTGAAGGAAAATATTCTAAATTCTGTATACCCAGGAACAAAAAACCTATATCGATGAATTTCTTTGTGAATCGGAAATTTTAAGAATGCGCATTCACGATTGTCGTTTTTAATTGTTGTGAATCGGAATTGGTTTTAATCGGTAATAGAAGTTTCCGATTTATTGTTTTTGACAACCTAACCTAAAAATTCTAAATCCGATTCATAATTGTCAAAAAAGATTCAGTAAATTCAAAACGTCAATCTTGAATCCACATTCTTAAAATCTCCGATTCACAAAGTAATAATTCCTCAATAAGTTTTTTTACCTGGGTTGAAATTATATTTTGTGTATGAGTTTTAACTAAAATTTTCAGAGAAATCTTAATAAAATACTTAAAACTTAACTTATATTATAGAATAGTAGCTTCAATTTTCGTGTATTTTTTGAAAATTTCTTATCATACACTACCGGTCAAAATTGAGAGACCGCACTTGCGAAAGCCGTATTAAAAACTTGACCATCTTTAAACACTGATAAATTCGTTAAATTTAACGGAGACAAATTTTAAAAACACCTTTGGAAAGCTTATAAAATTTTTTGTAGAATTACCCCAACATAAAGACTTTTTGAGAAATAACAACGGATAAATGATGCCGTAAAGACAGGTGTATTTTTCACTTTTAGTGAATTTTCCTTGTCCAAGTTTGGAGGGCTGCATTTTCTAGAAAAGTTGAAAGAAAAATTCGAAATTCACATATAAGCTTGAATTTTTATCTTTAAAATAGGACCAAAAAAATGTAAATAACTTCACTGGTTCGAAAGTTATGAGCTAATCCTTATATGTAACGATGCGCGTAATATTTTTGACGCCGCGATTCCACCAATCGCTCGACTCACGATTCTCAGGCAGGTCCGAAGTGCTAGTGGCGTTAAAGGGGGCACCGACTTTCAGGGAAAACTACTATACATATACTCTACACCTTATTTTTTAATGTTTACTTAAAACATAAATAATTCATTATATCTTTTAAAATAAAGCTATTTTTACATAATTTACTACAACTTTTTGTTTAATACTTCTTGTGAGAATAAAAGTATTATTCTTTGAATATAAAAGAATAAAAAGAATTTAATACAAGAAGTAATAAAGAAAAATTTGTAGTTAATTATGTAAAAATAGCTTTATTTAAAAAGATATAATGAATTAATTATGTTTTAAGTAAAAATTAAAAAATGTTAAGATGTAGAGTTTAGTAGTTTTCCCTGAAAGTCGGTGCTCCCTTTAGCGCCACTAGCATTTCGGACCTGCCCGAGAGTTGTGAAGGAACACTCACACCTTCGCCAGCCAGCGCCAGCCAGCGCTGGAAGAAGGACGGGGCAAGGGGAGCGCATACCTTGAGTCGATCGAATAGTGGAGTCACGTCGTCAAAAATATTACGCGCATCGTTATAAAAATTTGCTCATAACTTTCGAACCAATGAAGTTATGTACATTTTTTTGGTCTTATTTTAAACATAAAGATTCAAGCTTTTACATATGTGTACGTCCGCATGAAAAGGGTCCACTTTGTCGGTTTTATTTTAAGAGATACTCGCAATTTTCTAAAAAAATTCAAATTTTCGATTTTTTTTATTGCTGAAAAACAAAATGTAAAATGTGCTCTTTCGAACCATGTATTTATTATTATAACCTTGTCGCAATTAAAAACACGTTAAAATCTTATTTTTATGTTTTAATTAATAATAGAAAACTTTAACTTTAAACTCGTTTTTCTCGAAAATAGGTTTTTGGCACTTCCAACTTTGAACCCTTTCAAGTTGGCGAATTTTCCATCTAGAAGGGTCTAAGTCCTCTCAAAATATTCGAAATTTAATTAAGAATGTGCTCATATATAGATATAAGTCCAATAGTGCCAAAGTGGTCCCTTTTCATGCGGACGTACATATATGTGACTGGACATGGTGAAAGGGACCTCCGCTGCATTAAAATTTTAGGTTATGTTAGTGTTTTTTAAAATGAAAGTACAAAAAGATTATTAACTTTTAATACCAACCATTGATCTTTACTTCTTCATTGGACCCAAACAAAATAACCTAAAATTTGAATGCAGCGGAGGTCCCTTTCACCATGTCCAGTCACATATGTGAATTTCTAATTTTTCTTTCAACTTTTCTCTAGAAAATGCAGCCCTCCAAACTTGAACAATGAAAATTCGTTAAGAATGAAAAATACACCTGTCTTTACCACATAATTTCTCCTTATTTCTTAAAAAGTCTTTATGTTGGGGTCATTCTACAGCAAATTTTATAAGCTTTCCAAGGGTGTTTTTAAAATTTGTCTCCGTTAATTTTTAACGAATTTATCAGTGTTTAAAGATGGTTAAGATTTTAATACGATTTTCGCAAGTGTTCTCTAAATTTTGGCCGGTAGGTGTTTACGGTATTTACATTTTTTAACAATTCAAGAAGCATAAAATGCAGTGCACATTTGCGGATGCAGGCATTTGAAAATTTCGCGTAAAATTTGATTATACAAAATAACCTCAAAGAAGAAGAAGAAAACAGAAACAGGGATGCTTTTTTTGAAATTGTGTAATTTAATAATATTTCCATCTATACATGGACAGATTTACTTTTTTTTAAAAAATGTCTGTGCTGAAAGTAATTGCATATTATCTTATAATTGGAAAATACATTTTTATATAAAAAGAAATAGAAAAGTGATATTAAACGATTTTCGTGTCAATAATCCTCAATGTTCCAAATGAATTATTTCGAGATGCGTAGATTATTTACGAGTTCCAACAGAAGATTAGTATTTGTTTCTGATAATTCCCTTAGTTCTTCAGTGTGTTGAAATGTTTTAAAATGAAGTTGTATAAATGCAGAACAATTTGTTTCTAACGTCCACAAGCCTTGACTTTCTGCTAATTTTAACATTTCGAATGCATTTTTAAAACCAATATTTTTCGATAAAGCTTTTTCACAAATCATCACCAATTCATTGAGTTCATAAAGCTTTGCAGCTTTGACAATATCAATAGCCAATTTGTCTAAATTTGTAACCATTCCAGTGTAAATGAAGCGTAAAACTTCCTTCAAAATATTATATTTCACATCAACTATTTTAACTGATCTTATTTCGGTTGAAACCATTCTTTTTAAGACTGAACTTTTTGTTGCCAGAATAGCTTTATGAGCCGGGATTTTTTTATCTTCTACTTCTAAAGTCACATCGCTGAGTTCTTTGCTGAAAAAGAGACTTTCACAAAACCTTGGAAATGCCAAATGTGGATTCTCTAATGAAGAATAATTTTTTAATTCGATCTCACATAAAAGTATGAGGTCTCCTTCAACCACGTAATTATATAGATTATTTAGGATTCCTACTGCATAGTTATCTTTGAGAATTTCTGATGGACCTTTCGAAATACTGAGTGTAAAAGTTTTTGTGTTTAATTTGTCTAAAAGTGAATAGCTTACACTTAACATGGATTTTGATGCACATAATTTTTTGAGATCGACATAAAAATATATTTCCAGATTTGATATTCTCTTCAATTGCAAAACTACATCATAATGCGATGTTAGCCCAATACTAATGGGTGCACTTTCTATAAACGCCGTTTCTTGTTTATAATTTTCAGTTTTTTTTAAAAAATCTTTAATTATCCATTTAAAAATGTTTACGTCGGTGAGCCCCATCCTTTCGTACAAAAATTCGGTTGTTGACATCAAATTGTGTTAAATTTATCTTAAAATTTTTTGTATCTTGACCTAATCTATATGATAATCTGTAACAGATGTAATCTTATTATTATTATAAGATTATTACTACATTATTTTACATTATTTACTACATTATTTTTTTATTTTATTTTACTATCATTATTATTATTATTATTATTATTATTATATTTAACCTTATATGATTTTTTTAGATTATATACTTGACACTCATTCTAACAAAACAGATAGTTCCGAAAAATTGCAATACTTCTATGGTTATATTTTTAAAAGTCTCGGAAATTCAAATGATAACTAAAATTAGATTACATACCTCCAATGAAATTTTTCCGAATTGTTTTTGCAAACTCTTGAGAGTCCTCAAAAGAAAACTAAATAAATTTGTCTTTTTTTCACCTTTCCGATTTCAATACTTCGTTTTTTGAATATCTTCAATCTTCACAATTTCAGTAGATTTTTGCTTCCTCATAGGGAAGCATTGTTTCCTTTATAATGAATTTGACGATGCTGGAAAATCTACGAGGCGATTAATCAAAACTTCAGTTTGTTTTAATGAAAAAAACAAATGAGCAAATAAATTTTTACAATCGAAGAAATATCTGATAATCGACAAAAGAAATTATTTTGAAATTAATTTCATTATTCATTGAATGCTTAAAATATATTTACATTACTTTCTTCAAATATGTATACGTCCGCATAAAAAGGGCCCACTTTGGCACTATTAGACTTATCTATAAGAGCATATTCTTGATTAAATTTCGGACATTTTGAGAGGCCTTAGACCCCTCTGGATGAAAAATTCACCAAGTTGAAAGGGTGCAAACTTGGAAGTGTCAAAAACCTAATTTCGAGAAAAACGAGTTTAAAGTTCAAGTTTTCTATATTATTAATTAAAACATAAAAATAAGATTTTAACGCGTTTTTAATTACGACAAAGTTATAATACATACCTACATGATTCGCACATTTTATATTTTGATTTTCAGCAATAAAAAAAAATCGAAAATTTGAATTTTTTTTAGAAAATTGTGAATATCTCCTAAAATAAAACCGACAAAGTGGGCCCTTTTCATGCGGACGTACACAAATAAAAATATAGAATAATAATGGTCATTAATAATATGGAAGATGCTGCATCAACTTTGTAATAGTTTGTAAATTGTTTAAAAAAATTACATTAATTAGTTTTAAGCAAATTCTTGTATATGATCTATATCATTTAAGAATAAGTGGAAATGTAAAAAATATTCCTCTATTGAAAAGTAAATCCTCATTTTAAAAGCAAATTTTGTATAATAAGTTATTGTTTTTAAACTACATATTTTTTAATAAAAGCTAAATAAAATTGTCAGAATAATATTTGAAAAATATATATATATTGCTTAGCAGAAAAGCTTCAATTTGTATGCAAGAAATGATTCAAAAATCCCGTATGATTTTTAAATGTTTTTGAAATTTTTAGTAATCTATGAGCGAGTTAATATATTTTTTTTATTTCTTAATTTAACATTTATTTGCATTTATTTATAAGTTTCAATTTGTATGCAAAAGTTAGTAAAAAATTTCATATATAATAATAATTTTTAATTTTGTTGTTGACAATTTTCGTAATCTGTGGTCGATTATGTATGTTTCTTTTAATGTATTTATTTAATATTTATTAAGCATTTATTTATTAATTTATTTATTAATTAATTTATTTATTAATTTATTTATTAATTAATTTATTTATTAATTTATTTATTAATTAATTTATTTATTTATTTATTTATCTATTAATGTATTTATTAGTTTATCTATTAATATACAAAGAGATGATAGAAATGGTTCAGCAGACTTATAACTGGGATACAAGTTACATAGCTTCAATTGAAAATTATCCTCAAAATTACAATTCAATTACATTCGCTTCAAGATCACAACATCAAGGAGAAAATTCCATCAAGTCAAACTCGATCAAATCACGCTCTGGAGAACATTCTCTATACCAAGGATCTTCCATATCCTGAAGATCAGGATGTATGATTTCTCTTCCTGGATGACGTCTTTCACGATATGAAGATGCAACAACAGGATAATTTGCCGTGTCAAAGAATTTCTCGAGTTCTTCAACATCCTGACTTCTGTAATTATAATAACTATGATCTCTCTGAGGAATTGGAGGCATCGAGGCTTTGATCCTTGATTGACACGGAAAAAGAGTGCCATCCTCATCTTCTTCAAAGGATATGTCTCCTTCCATGAGATCCTGCTCAAAAGGAACATCGTATCGAAAATCGTCTTCCAATTGAGCAGCAGCTCGAGCAAATTCTTCATCAATCCTCCTCTGAGCTTCTCTGTGAGCTTGAGCAGCCTCTCTTCTTTCCAGAAATTGACGCGTATTTGCCAAAGTCGCTTGATGTCGATCCATATCAAATTGAAGGTAAGGATCATCATTGTCTGGAATCCTTTGCAGATATCTTTGAGGTGTTTCTGAAGGAAGAGGTCCTGTCTGGTAGGATAAAGGACTTCCTGGCAAGGGTATCGAGCTGTTTAGATCATCCGCAAAGTTGACCTGAAGTGAAGATATTATTCTTTACAATTTTGAACATCATGAACGGGAATAAGCAGTAATTTGTATTGGGAATTTAAAATTCAGTTTGTAATTGTTTTTAAATGATTATGACAAGACTATATTAAAGAATATGTTGAAAAATCTTTGCAAAGATCAACTGTTTTTAAAAGAGGATCTCCTTTGAATAGAGTAACTCCTTTCAATAGAGGAACTCCTTTCAAAAGAGGAACTCCTTTCAAAAGTGAAACTCCTTTCAATAGAGGAACTCCTTTCAAAAGAGGAACTCCTTTCAATAGAGGAACTCCTTTCAAAAGAATACATGATCTTTTCTTTAAAAAGAAATGTTAAGGAAGAGAAAAACGCCTTTTAAGGACGTGAACTTTTCCCCAAAGAAGAAAAGCTCGTAACAATGATATTCTCTCAAAAGAAGAAACTTTAATTGAAACTTCTATAAATAAAGGGGACTTCTTTTCAAACGAAGAAAAAGAGTAAAAGGGAGGGGAAAAAAGAAGAGGAAGTAATATAAGCTTACAGCGTTTCCTGAAACATTAGCAATGGCCATGACCAAGTCTCTTCTAGCGTTTTGAAGATCCTGAAGCTTGTTTTGAACGACGACGCACTCGGCTACGTCTTGTTCATCAAGGGTTTCTTGAAGAACCTGAATGGACCGATTTGCAGCTTCAGTAACAGTTGTTCTTAATTCAGTTCCCATAGAGAGTCTTCTTTTAGCTGAACTAGGTCCTCCTAATCTACTGGAACCGGATACTCCACCAGGTCCACCCGGACATCGTTTTCCTCTTCCTTTAGGAGGTACTTGAAAATCTTCCTGCATTGTTTTCCTTGTGGGGGTCCTCAACTCTGACTCCTGAAAAACAATTTTGTAGATGTAATGCATTATTAAATTTGTACATCGATTTTGTATTTTTCGTCTTTTATTTTGATCCTCGTCATCACTATCAACATCATCATCATCTTCATCCTCATCATCATATCACAATCATCTTCTCCTTCTTTCTATTCTATAGGAAATATGTGAAAATTGAAAACGAAAAATTGAAGTAGCAATTTATTAAAGAAGAAAGAAATACCTAAAGAAAAACATAAAGTAGAAGAAAGTAGTATCGTAGTAATTTTTAAAAGAAAAAAGTGCTTAAAAGAAAAGAAAAAACTTACATATAGATGAAGATGAAAATAAAACTGTCTAAATGCAGATGTAAAGAGCAGAAAAATTTTGTACTTAATGAAAATCAAAAAAAGAATGCAAAAAATCTCAAAAGCATCTTGAAATTTGAAAAATCGTGAAAAGTCCACATTTTTTTAAAATTCAAATTGGAAATATTCTTCATAATAATCATAATTTTACTTGAAGAACTGATTGAGTCTGCCACTGTCTAGGAACTCGTTCTCTTCCCAATCTGGAGTCTCCTGCCAGAGGAGGAGCAGTTCTTCGAGGACGTCTCGAGGCAGCTGCTTCTTCCTGGCATTTCTTCAGTTCTTCAGCCTCTTTCAATTTTTGAGTGTGCTGCATTCGAGCCAACATGGATTTTGTCATCCCGGGTTTGCTAAAGTCGAGACGCTTTGGTTCCAGAGGTGGAGGTCCGACTCTAGGAAGACCTGTTCGTACTCTTCGGGAAATGTGAGCCATAGGTGGACCCGGAGGAGGTTCTCTTCTGGCATCGATCAGTGCTGCAGATTTTGCTTGGCGAAGAACCTGAGCTCTTGTAGTTCCTGGTCTGCATATTCCACGAGCTCCTGAAGAAGCTCCGAGTCTTCCTCTTGTACTTCGACTAGCCATTTTCTTAATTTGGGTTATTAGGTCTTGTTACCTGCATTAAAATAGAAGAAATGTGTATAGCATTAAAGAAGAGATTTTACTTTAAATTTAATTATTAGTGCGTGTGTGGTAAACTATTTTTATTATTATGCGAGTAAGCTTTCCTTTTGTTTAGAAGAAAAGAAGAAATTAACAGAAATAGAAGATATTAAAAGCAATTAACAAAAGTAGAGGAAACTAAAATAATAGAAGCAATTAACAAAAGTATGGAAAAGATTAACATTTAACAAAAATAGAATTAATTGAAAAGTAGAAACGAAAAAATACAATAAATTAACGGAAATAGAAGAAATTAACAGGAATAGAGGACATTGAAAAAATAGAAGCGAAAGAAATTCAAGAAATTAACAAAAATAAATTTAAACAATGCTTCCTCTATAAGGAAGCAACAAATTGAAGCAAATAACAAAAATTGAAGCAATAAACAAAAGTAAAAGAAATTGATGACAAAAATATATTTAAAAACGAACCGAAGCAAATAAACAAATTGAAGCAATAAACAAAAGTAAAAGAAATGAACAAAAATAGATGAAATTGAAAAAGTAGAAATGAAAAAATTAACGAAAATGGAAGAAATTAACAGAAATAGAAGAAAATGAAAAAATACTCTCTAAATCTGAATTAGTAATTTTCTACTAATTCAACACCGAAAAGTCGTTTACCAATTGAAATAGTAAACATTTACTATTTTTCAGTAAAAATCTACCAATTCATTAGTAGAATATAACTATTTTTTAGTAGAAAATTACTAACCAAATTAGTAGTTTTCTACTAATTGAAATAGTCAAAGTTCACATTTCTAATTAGTAAAAAACTACTAATTTGATTAGTAAGTTTCTGCTAATAATAATAATAAACTAATAATAGTTATATTCTACTAATGAATTAGTAGTTTTTTTTTACTAAAAATTAGTAAATGTTTACTATTTCAATCGGTAAACGACTTTTCGCTGTTGAATTAGTAAATAATTACTAATTCAGGATTTAGAGTGTGGAAACGAAAGAAATACAAGAAGTCAACAAAAATAAATTTAAAAACAAACCAAAGCAAATAACAAAAATTGAAGCTATAAACAAAAGTAAAAAAAATGAACAAAAATAGATTAAATTGAAAAAGTAGAAATGAAAAAATACAAGAAATTAACTAAAATAGAAGTAATTAACAGAAATAGAAGAAAATGAAAAAATAGAAGCGAAAGAAATACAATAAATAAACAAAAAAAATTTTAAAACAAACCGAAACAAATAACAAAAATTGAAGCAATAAACAAAAGTGAATGAAATGAACAAAAATAGATGAAATTGAAAAAATAGAAATGGTAAAATACAAGAAATTAACGAAAATAGAAGAAATTAACAGAAATAGAATAAAATGAAAAAATAGAAACGAAAGAAATACAATAAATTAACAAAAAAAATTTAAAAACAAACCGAAACAAATAACAAAAATTGAAACAACAAAAGTTGAAGCAATAAACAAAAGTAAAAGAAATTGACAAAAATAGATGAAATTGAAAAAGCAGAAATGAAAAAATTAACGAAAATGGAAGAAATTAACAGAAATAGAAGAAAATGAAAAAAAAGAAACGAAAGAAATACAAGTTAACAAAAATAAATTTAGAAACAAACCGAAGCAATTAAGAAAAATTGAAGAAAAAAACAAATATTGAAGCAAAAAGCAAAAGTAGAAGAAATTAACAAAAATAGTTGAAATTGAAAAAGTAGAAATGAAAAAATACAAGAAATTAACGAAAATAGAAAAAATTAACAGAAATAGTAGAAATTGAAAAAATAGAAACGAAAGAAATACAAGATGTTAACAAAAACAAATTTAGAAACAAACCGAAGCAAATAACAAAAATTGAAACAACAAAGATTGAAGCAATAAACAAAAGTAAAAGAAATGAACAAAAATAGAAGAAATGAACAAAAATAGAAAAAATGAACAAAAGTAGGTGAAATTGAAAAAGTAGATATATGAAAAAATACAAGAAATTAACGAAAATAGAAGAAATTAACAGAAATAGAAGAAATTGAAAAAATAAAAACGAAAGAAATACAAGAAATTAACCAAAATAAGTTTAAAAACAAACCGAAGCAAATAACAAAAATTGAAGCAAATAACAAAAATTGAAGCAAATAACAAAAATTGAAGCAATTAACAAAATTAGAAGTAATTAACTTATGTATATAGAAATATAATTATCAAAAATGTAGAAAAAATGAGACGTTAAAAAAGAAGTTTTATATAAAAATTAAATAAGAATTTATTAAGCTTCAAATTATAAAGTTTGTTTATCTATATAGAAATAGAAGAAATAAAAAATGTCTATATTGGTAAACATTATAAATAGAAAGTATAATTCTCAAAATTGTCTACGAATTAATTTTTGCAGAAATTTTCCAAATGTATTTATTGAAAAAAATTCTTACCTTGCATCTCCAGAAGTGAAAATGTTTATTTCAATATTTTCAGTAAAAATGGTTTATCTTCAAAATGTACTATTTTTAATTTTATAAAATTTACTTTCTATGTTTAGTGACGTCATATTGAAATTGATTAATGGATTGCTCTTGAAGAAACATCTTCTATTGAAAATCGGAAAATGTGCGAGTGAATATTAATTAAAAAGTTTGGTTATAAGAATTTTGAAGAAACGGAAAATTTAATTTAATTTTTGGCCGAAAAAGGTGGTGTGAATTTGAAAGCCGTCATCTTTCCAATTGACGTGAAGTTTTATGGAAAAAAGTGAAAATCACAAAAATTGTTTGCTATAGTTATGAAACAATAACAAAGTTAATTAAGAATAAGGATAAAATGAAAAATAAGACATAGAAGATGAAAAAAAGTAAAGCTTATGTAGAAAAAGAAAAAGAAGATGTAAAGTGAAGAAAAGAACGAAGGGGAAGAAAAAGAAGTTTTAAATGTGAAGATAGAAGAAGAAATAGAAAAAAGGCTTCCCTATGAGGAAGCAAAAAGTGTGAACAAGAAGAAATAGACAATTGAAAAGTATGAAAAATAAGAAATAGAAAATGAATAAGTCTGAAAAAGAAGAAACGAAAAGAAAATATGAAGAGAATGAAAAAGATAAAACTGTTGGGTTAAAATAAAAAAAATTAATCGATGATAAATATGTAAAGAAGAAAAGAAGAAAAGAAGGAGCAGAGGAAGCAAAATAAACAAAAGAAGTAGCAAACGAAGAAAGAAAGATAAAAGAAGAAACGAAGAAGTAATTGCAATCGAAAATGAAAAAGAAGCTAAAATTTCCAATAAAAATACTTTTTCCATAAGAAAACTTTGTAATGTGTATTATCTTCAATAAACTAAAAAAAATGAAGTTATTCTTTTCTCTAAATTAATTATAAAGTATTGTAAGTTAAACATGAACTTTAATTTAAAATTTCGCGGTGATTTTTCAGACTGACAACCTCGAAGATTAAAATTTTCAGTGCTACCACTTACTACGTCACTTTTCATTTTCAACAACAATTTGTATGAAAACACAGTTTCACACAGTTTATTTTTAACTTTTTCAGTAAATTACTAATGTTTAATAAATGCCGATTACAGTGGAACATCCGACTTTAATGCCCTTTCAAGATTCTCAGCATAGCTGGACTGACGATTTACCTGTTTGTAAACAATCCGGTAAATTTATTGTCAAACCTAACCTGAAACTTCAATGTTTATTTTCGTTTAAATTCATTATAATCATTTATTCCTTAATTGCTATGGCTTTTAATTCTCTTTAACAATATTTAGAAGTTTTAAAGATTATTCAGAAAAAGCAAATAGCAATTTTCTGCCCCAAAATGTCATTATTTGCAAGTTTGAAGCTCCAGTAAAGTTAAGATTTTTTCATACGAAGCACTTTTCATATTGACTTAATTTTATTTGTAAAGTTCTAGTGCTTATAATTTTTACAGTGTATGTATATTAGGGATCTAATGTACTAATTACTAATGTAATTGATTTCAATTAAATTATTAATTATATAAAGTTTTTATACTACGTTTCTGTACATTTTAATGGAGAAAAAACAATCAAAATAAATGATTGGACTTTGTAACAAAGCTTTACAGTTTTTGTTTCGATTCAATAAATTAGTAATGTATTGAATATGCACTAATTTTGTAATTTGTTTATTCAATTTACAGGAATAGGATTTTCTACTAATCAAATTTACCGTGAGGATGGTTGTCGACAAGAAGAGCATGCATTTGAAGATCGTAGTTTTCATTTTCGTTGCGATGATTCCACATTTCTTTACGGCGTTTTTGACGGACATGAGGGTACAAAAGCAGCAAGTTTCGCTCTTCAACGAATGGCTGCTGAAATATTATTAGGACAATTGAATGGAAGAAACACCGACGACGAAGTCCGTGAAGTTCTTCGGTAAATATTGTCGAATTTCTGCCCTGCAATGTAAAAAATAAGCAAGTAACAATGAAAACATTGTTACTTACGTTTCTCAATATTTTCATTGTTACTTACGTTTTTTTTACGTCGTAGGGCAGATTTCGAACCAAAAGATTTCAATACTCGTTTCCAAACTTTTGCATAAGTTCTCAATTTAAATTAAAACTGATTTAAATTAAAAGTGATTTAAATTAAAACTGATTTAAATTAAAACTGATTTAAATTAAAAGT
Organism: Ganaspis sp. Gsp50; assembly: GCA_011057455.1. Taxonomy (NCBI): domain Eukaryota; kingdom Metazoa; phylum Arthropoda; class Insecta; order Hymenoptera; family Figitidae; genus Ganaspis; species Ganaspis sp. Gsp50. Next base: position 19,486 of record WNHD01003527.1, read on the forward strand.
GATTTAAATTATAACTGATTTAGATTAAAATTGATTTAAATTAAAACTGATTTAAATTAAAATTGATTTAAATTGAAACTGATTTAAATTAAGATTGATTTAAATTAAAACTGATTTAAATTAAAACTGATTTAAATTAAAACCGATTCAAATTAATTCAAAACCGAATGTACTTAAATATATTTTTTAATCTTCCAGGCAAGCATTCATTGCTGTTGAACGAGGGTACTTAGATTCGATAGGAGACATTTTAGCCGAACGTGCTAGTTTACAATTCGATATTCCGGATGGTCTCAATTCTTACGAAACTTATCAGAAATTCCCTCACTTGGTGAGCTACTTAACGGCATTGAATTTCCATTCGCATTTTATTTAATTGAAACACAGAATGACGAAACAGATCAATTAACGCACTTTTTAGAAAAATGAATTCTTCGATTATTTTTTAAAACCTTTAAATTATCTCAGAATCAATAAGACACTTCTACACAATTTTTGTAATTCTCATGTGTGTTTTACATTTTTATGAATGTAAAATGTATGTTTTTTGTGAATCAAGACATTTTTTCACAATTTTTGAGTTTTATGTTTGTTTTACATTGTGAATCAAGACATTTTTACACAATTTTTGTACTTCATATACGAAACATACAAGTTTTCATTTTTTTTGTATTTTACACTTTGGTCCATTTAGGATCGTTTTCAAATTTGAGTTGCATTCACAATTATAAAATGCTTATTTTCTGGATGGGAAAATTGAAATTAGGATTTTATAGGTGGATAAACTGAATGCCTTGAACTGCGAATTGTCAGCAGGCACAAGTGCGGTGGTTGCTTTGATTCACAAAGGGCGATTGTACGTTGCAAATGTCGGAGATAGCAGAGCTTTATTGTGCAAAACAGACAGTAATCAAGTTTTAAGAGTAATTCAACTGAGTATCGATCACGATTTAAGGAACGAAGACGAATTGTTGCGATTATCTCAACTTGGTCTCGATGTCAAGTCGATTCGACAAGGTATTTCAAACTGAAACAGAATTCTTACTCGCCATTTAATTATTTTTGTTATTATATTATTATATAACTATTATTGTTATTATTCATATTATTACTATTATTATTATTATTATTATTATTTTTATTATTAATTTTATTAACATTATATTTAGATTTATATAATAGGGTTTATTAGCCCTAGGAATTTGAATTTAAATAAATAAATAATTAATTATTGATTTATTTAAAAGTTAATTTACGATTTAAAATTATAATTTTAAAAATTATAATTGTAAAATTATAATTGTAAAATTATAATTTTAAACCGTAAATTAACTTTCATAATAGGAATCATCTTTTATCAACCATTTATTTTCTTATAAACCATTTATTTTTTTATCAACCAATTTTATGGTCTTTTAATTCAACTATTTCCGTTTTAGGATCTCATCTCGGAAATCAGGAAAATACACGTTGCTTAGGAAATTATTTAGTAAAAGGAGGTTACAGGGAATTTGAAGAATTAGCATCAGCTTCCGTGGAGCCAATAATCGCTGAACCTGAGATTCACGGAGGAATCGAAATTGACGACTCCTGCAGATTTTTAATGCTAATGTCCAGGGGACTCTATAAAGCTCTAGAAGAGGCTACCAGAACTGAACAAGTTAATAAAGAACTCGCACTTATGGCTGTTGAACAGGTTCGGAAATGATTCTTTTATCAGTTTTTGGTCGTTTAGTTGTTTCTGCTTCCTCAGAGGAAATCGTCTTTTATTTGTTATGGGGCCGTCCATAAACTACGTCACCCCTTCGGGGGGGGGGGGGGGGGGGGGGTGTCGAATTTGCTGAGCGTGATGATCTGTAGAAAAAATGGCGCTAATACATGTGAATTTTGTGACGACAGGGGGGGGGGGGGGGAAAAAATGTTAAAAATAGCGTGACGTAGTTTATGGACAGCCCCTATTATGTTTATTTGTTTTTGTTCTACCTATAGGTGTGTTCTGTTTATTATTGTTTTATCATTTTTTATTATGTTTGTTTACTATTTATTTTTGTTCTATATATATTTTGTATATTATTATTTTATCATTGTTTAATTTTTGAAAGTATATTTAATTTATGTTGTTTATAAAGAAATATCAGAATTTAATCAACTGCTGAGTGATACAATCTTCTTGACGTATTTTTATATTATTTATATTTACTTATATAAAAATATTTCATTTATATTATATTTATTTATATTTTATATCTTTTTTCAGTTTCGGATTCAATCGACTCTCACGGGAGTGGCTCAAGCAGTTGTTGATAAAATCGTAAGATTCCATCATGATATAAATATGAGTAATTCGCCGAGTACATTGACTAGTGGAAAGCGAGAAGACATAACTTTGCTAGTTCGAAACTTTAATTTTCCTCTCTCCAATGCCTTGAAAAGTCCAACGGCACCTTCGGTACGATTTGATCCTGTTGTTCAAACTGCTCCGGTTTTAAATTCTGCAGATCAGCAGGATGCCTACAGCACGGGAAGTGAAATTACGGATGAAAATTACGATGCCTTTACAGCTACGACCTCCACAACTTCGGATATTTACCCACCCGTTGCAAATCCAATGAACAGGAATTCCAAGGTGAAGCCGTACGTCGATTTTTCGGAATATTATCAAAATATCGAAAAGAGAAGAAGCGAGGGTACCTTACCTGAAGGAATCGACTTTTGATTTTAGGCCTTTATTCAAGACTGAAATAGAAACACGATTCAAGTTTTACTCAAGGAAATTGAAACGTCCAAAGATAAATGTCAAGTGATTAATTTGCGTCCGCTTTTCTGTCCTTTTATGTGAGTGCTATGAGTTTTTTTTTGTTTGAAGATGTGACTGGAAATGCACTAAAAATTGTCACTTTGGAATAGATGTTCAACTTTGTGTATATTTGTCTTAATTGTAATTTAAATTTAATTTAAGTTTCAAATTGGTTTGATTTTCAATTGCTTTAAGATTCAAATTGATAAAAAAATAGGTGAAAGTAAATTTTGGTTTACAAGAATTTTAAGCATACATTTTGCTTCAAATAAATTTAGTCTTGATATAAATTTTGTAAAGAAAATTTAGGCTAAAAGTAAATTTAGGCCGAAATTAAATTTTAGCTTAAAATAAATTTAAGCCTAAAGTAAATTTTTGCTTGAAATAAATTTAAGCCTAAAGTAAATTTTGGCTTAAAATAAATTGAAGCCTAAAGTAAATTTTGGCTTAAAATAAATTGAAGCCTAAAGTAAATTTTGGCTTAAAATAAATTGAAGCCTAAAGTAAATTTGGTTTAAAAAAAAATTTAGACCAAAAGTAAATTTAAGCTCCAATTTAAATTTGGAATCAGAATTCAATTTGAATTGAAAGCAGAAACGAAGTCAATTTAACGGATCCCGGTTTCGGCTAAAAGTGTATTACCTAGATTAAATGAAAAAACATTTTGTTATCGAATTGTAAATACAATAAAACTAGATTGCTAGAAAAAAATGTCAAATCATTGCGGTACACATAGATACTGAATAGGTAAAATCTTTATTAAAAATATAGTTTGTATAAATCGTATTTTATGATTTTTGGAGACAATTGTACGGAAGTTGGACGATGCATGTTAAGCTAAAATTATAATTTACAAGTATTTAGTAGGCATGCACTTGAGTCTCTCGAATGCAGCTTTTTCTAGGCATTCTCTGTGATCAGGATGAGCGATTTGGATCAAGGCATTCGCCCTTTGCCTTAAAGTTTTGCCGAAGAGGTTTGCAATACCGTGTTCAGTTACAACATAATGAGCGTGAGCTCTCGTCGTTACGACTCCACTGCCTAGAATTAAAATTCATGCACATTAATGTAATCAAAATTGTACTTCGTTGGAGTAACGTTCATTCTCATTTATTCGTTCGTTTATTCATTTATTCGTTTATTCATTCGTTCGTTTATTCGTTTATTCATTCATTCGTTTATTCATTTATTCATTCATTCATTTATTCGTCCATTTCTTTTATTCATTTATTCGTTCATTTCTTTTATTCAATTATTCATCCATTTCTTTTATTCATTTATTCATCCATTTCTTTTATTATTTTACTCATTTATTCATTCTTTCATTCATTTTCATTGAAGTAAAATGTAAATTGGATTAAAAAATTAGATAGTAAATGGATAGTAAATTGAATTCGGAAATTTACCAGCTTTGAGGAGAGGTTGTATTTTACTTTCCCCAGTGCTCGTGGTGGAAGGAAAAGCAATGATGGATTTCCCTTTTCCATCTTGACCCATAGCAGCTCCACGAATAAAATCAAGTTGTCCTCCGAATCCAGAGTACATTTTGCAACCAAGACTGTCTTGAGAAACTTGCCCAGTAATGTCCATTTCAATACAACCATTGATGGAGATCATTTTTGGCTGCGTGGAAATCACTCTCGGATCATTCACATAGCTGATGGTTAGTATTTCTGAAAATTATTTTAATTATTTTAACAAATTAGTTTATTCAATGTTTATTATCTCTTTTTATTCATTAACATCTTTTGACCCTTGACATTTTTATGCTTTCAATTCAATAATTTGCAATCATCAGAAATTATAATTTGCAATTATCAGAAATTATATTTTCAATTATCAGAAATATTTCCAATTATCAGAAATTATATTTCCAATTATCAGAAATTATATTTTCAATTATCAGAAATTATAATTTGTAATCATCAGAAATTATAATTTGCAATCATCATCAGAAATTACAATTTGCAATTTGTAGAATTTTTATAGAATGTTTTTATAATGTTTTTAGAATGTTTGTAGAATTTATGATGATGATTCTATCGAAATAGAAATAGATAAAATTGAAAGAATAAATTTAAAAGATCAATAAAATTGAAAATTGATTGTTTGATAAATTGAAAATAGCTTACCGACGAACGGATTATTGTGTATGAAATCATAAACTTTCTTTGTTCCGATAGCAAAAGATCCAATCATGCGACCTCGATGTTTCGTCTTGAGCTGATTAGTAATGGCTCCTTTTTCCACCAGGTCGACCATTCCATCACCAATCATTTCGCTGTGGATTCCGAGATCTTTATGGTAACCGAGATGACAAGCTACGGATTCTGGAATATTTCCAATTCCCATCTGAATAGTGGAACCATCTTCGACGAGGACTTGAGCAATTTTCTTTCCAATTTCAATTTCAACTTCATTAGGAGTTTCTCCAGGATGTACGCACGGTAATGGACAATCATATTTTACAGCCCAATCAATGTGACTTGAATGGATCACCGAGTCTCCGAAACTTCTTGGCATGTGCTCATTTACTTGAGCTGAAAACAGTATTTTCACTTTTAGTATTTTTCCATTTTTATTACTTATTAATATTATTAATATCATTATTATTATTACTATTCTTTATTATTATTTTTTTATTTTTATTATTACTAATATAATTATTTTTATTTTTATTATTACTACTATAATTATTATTGTAGAACTTTTAGAAGAGTTTAAAAGAATATCTTCAATTTTTAGGCCTTAAAGAAAAGAAAATCTTAATGAATCATTAATTATGCCAATTGTGTGAATTTAAAAAAATCTTCATCAGAATAGCATGATTAATTTTCTTTTTAAATCCATGTGATTTATAATTATAAAAATATATGACAAATTTTATTGTTTTCTATTGTTTGTTTTGATTTCTTTATTTTTTTGTATATGTTTATTAATTTTCATTATTTTTTTTCTTTTTTATCTTTCTTATTCTTTTATATTATTTTATCTTCTTTTCTTACTTATTCATTTGTTTTTATTTATTGTAATTTCTATGGAAGCGGTTTTTTTAAAAAAATATATAATAATAAAATAATAATAGAAACAAAATAAAATATATTTAATATATTTAAATAATACTCACCAATGATTATTTTTGCCGTAGTTAAGACAGATCTAGTGCAATCAACACTAGTTCCTAGAGAGCAGAATCCTCGAGGATCCGGAGGACTGACGTGTATCAGGGCAACATCTGGAATTATGTCTCCGTCGCAAAACATTTTAGGAGTTTCATGATGGAAAATCGGAATATAGTCGGCTCTTCCCTCGTTTACCGCGTCTCTGAGATTTGCACCAATGTACAAACTGATTGACCTGAAATGTTCTAAGAAAAGATTCCTCTTTTAAAACAAACTTTACAAGTTTTAGCACATTGTACATTTTTTTAATTTTGTTAATTCTGTTAATTTTGTTAATTTTGTTAATTCTGTTAATTCTGCTAATTCTGTTAATTCTGTTAATTTTGTTAATTCTGTTAATTTTGTTAATTCTGTCAATTCTGTTAATTCTGTTAATTTTGTTAATTATTTTTTACTATTTTCCATCTTTTATCATTTCATTATTTTTTTGATGATTAATTATACGTTTGATCACGTTTTGATGATTAATTAGTTTTTAATTAAAGGGCGTCTTTATTTTGTAGTCCGTTCGCTGTAATAAATTAAATTAAATTTTTAATTACACTTCATTTTTTTAAAGCGAAAATTAATCGGTTACAAAAGGTTCGTTTTTAAACTTGAATTTCTTTCTCTTGGATTTTCGTCATCAAAAAATACATTCTTGAATGTAAACTAAATTTCTTTAATTTTCGTTTTCAACCAATATATTCTTGAATGTAAATGCTTTTTTAATTATTCAATTTGTTGTATAGTTATGTTATTTAACGTTATGTGTATTACTTTACGTTATTAATCGTTATGTTATTTATTTTATTGTGTATGGTTGTTTGAATTTAAATAATGGGAATAAATTTACTCTCAAATTCGTGATGCACAAAAGGTGCGTCTCCCTCGAGGCCCATATGGATCAAGCGAACTCCCCGAAGATTCGAACAAACTCCATGCTCCGTCAGGCCTCGAATTAATTCAAAAGGCGTTGCTGATCCACCCTGGATGTAGACAAGTTGTTCTGAAAAAGATTAATTTTCTTTAAAATTCATGTCGGAAAAAAAGTTGTCAAATGTCAAAATTGCGTGCAAATTCGAGAAATGTCACCTGAATTAACGATTTTGATGGCATCTTCAACGCAAACCCATCTTGGACATCTTTTTGTAGGTTGAAAGGGTTCCCGGATTGCAGCGAGAGATCTATTTCCAACACCGCACAAAGTTTTCTTCGTGTTCCTCCATTTATTCAGACTTGACTCCAAAATGTGCAACATTTTGCTCAATGAATTTTGTTTTCAAAAAAAAAGTAGATAATAATTTCACTAAAACTTGGCTCAACTCGTGATTTTGTCGGATTTATAAAGAATTTTCTCTAAATTACATTAAATTTTGATAAATGTTTAATCTAAATTTCATTTTGGTGCTGCCAAGTCAGCCTGTGTAACTAATATGATTTTTTCACGTTGATGTTCACTTTTTTACAAATTTTTCGCATTTCTTTTCTTTTTTTTTTTTTTAAACAAATTATAAAACAGCACGTTCAATCTGGCATCGGTTATTGAGAAGAAATGAAATTCGATTCTGTTCTCAGGGTCCAGAGAGACCAATTTATTTGAAAATCAATTCAAACAAGGTTTTTTCGGATGAATTAAAAAAATAAATCGCCCTATAAAATGTTACACATATGTACAAATAAATTCTTTTTTTATTTCTAAGAAACGAAGTAGTTGTTTTAATCCACGCAGGCTATCATTTCTCTTGTTTTTCGTCATACACAGTTTATTTCTTTAAAACTTCGTTATTTTCAAGAAATTTGTACATACCAAATTTAAAGTAATTGCTCATTGTAAAATAAAATTCAAAATGAATGTCAAGCTATGCAAAAAAACGAAAATTTGACAATCCCTAAAGACCTTCTTGCGTAATGTTTCCTTCGCAAATTTGTATTCTAATTACATGGATCATTTAAAATAAATTGAAAACATGTCTTGAACAGATCATATAGTGTCGTGTGAAATACGTTAAAATAAAATTAAAAAATTGTTAACAGCCTTTTATCACATTTTAATTTGAATAAAATCCTTTTAACTTAATATTCATAATAACATCAGTTAACAAATTTTTATTGTATAAAAAGAAATACGTAATCTCAACAATGATCCACATTAGAAGTCGATTTTACAATTCACACAAAATTCTCTCATTATTTACCCGCTAAGACTGATGTAACTAGTTAAAAATTCCCTCAAGATTGCATTTTTTCAATTTTCTTGATAGACTAGAAAAGGATAAAGAACTACAAAAATTAAAAATGTTAAAAAATTTGATTATTACTAACAATTTTAGATAAAAATAATAATTAATCATTTTAGATAAAAATAATAGTTAATAATTTTAGACAAAATCTTTTGCCTTTTTGTTTGAAAAATAAAAGTATTAACTTTTTACCGTCTTTGTTTACTTGAAATTATATTTTAACATTTTAAAAAAAATATTTGTGTTAAAGCAAATATTTATGTTAAATCAAATATTTATGTTAAATCAAATATTTATGTTAAATCAAATATTTATGTTAAATCAAATATTTATGTTAAAGCAAATATTTACGTTAATGCAAATATTTATGTTAAATCAAATATTTATGTTAAATAACACTCGTCTTTAACAGGTTTACAGTCGGATAACAGTTATTATTTTAAAGTGCTGAATTTGACAATAATTTAATTGAGATTTTCGGTAATTTGGTGCACTTTCACATTTCAGAAGAAAGTCTTTAAAAAAAGACAAAATACAATAGTTGCTTCACAGAAGATAATAAGGCGTATGTACATCGAATTACAATTATAATGATGCTAAATGCTATATGGGTGAAATTTCGCGGTAAATTGGCAGTTGAACTTAAGGTTCTGGCATCATTTTCAGTCGTTCGAAAGTCGCCTTCTCAAGCGATTCTCGATGGTCAGGATGAGCAACTTGAATCAGAGCGTGAGCCCTTTGTTGAAGAGTTTTTCCAAAAAGACTGGCTATTCCGTATTCTGTTACTACATATCGGACGTGCGCTCTTGAAGTGACAACACCAGCACCTAAAAAAATAATTAGCATTAATTTCACAAAAATTAAGACCGAAGAAGCATTAACATTAATCTTACAAAAATTAAAATCGAAGAAACATCAATATTAATTTTACAAAAATTAAAACCTAAAGAAATAATCAACATCAGTTTTACAAAAAACGGAAGAAATTGTTCTGAAAGACGAATTTATATTCGATTTTACTTTTAATATACTTTTATTAATACTTTTATTAATACTTTTATACGATTCTTATTGAATTCATATGAAAAATACTTTGATAGTCAAATTCTGCTCTTCTTCAATTACAAAATGTTTCCGGTGAAAGCATTTACATATTTGAATAATGCATTATTTACTCCCAGGAGACTGGAAGAATTAAAAGTTGTTTATAACGTACCTAATTTGAGAACAGGAGAAATTTTGCTAGCGCCTTTGTTCGTCGAGGATCTCAGGGCAATTATGGGTTTTCCGCATCCGTCCTTGCTCATTGCAGCTCCGGAAATAAAATCTAATTGACCTCCGAAACCTGAGTACATTCTAGTTCCGATACTGTCGGAGCTAATTTGTCCAGTAATGTCTACTTCGATACAAGAATTAATTGCTGTCATTTTCGATTGCTGCGCCACTATTTTCGGATCGTTGACATAATCGACTCGCAACATTTCTAAACAAAATAAAAATAGCGAAATTAAACATTGTTCTACTTTTATTTTTTAATTTCTTTTTGTTCTGCTTTCCACTTTGCAATAATAACTAAAATAAACAAAACAATAATGATTTTCCGACACTTCCTTCCTATTATTAGCTCTTTTCTTCATCGAACCCTAATGCCAAACACTGAACAACATTTACTGTATTATTATTATTATTATTTGTTATTATTATTATTATTATTAATATAATAATTTTTGCCAAACTGTTTGGAAAACTTACCAAGGGAGGGATTATTATCCATAAAATCGTACAATTTTTGTGTTCCTACGCAGAAGGATCCTACGGTGCGACCTTGATGCATGGATTTCTTATTGTTTGTAATACATCCTAATTTAACAAGATCGACGACTCTGTCTGCGAACATTTCACTGTGGATTCCTAAGTCTTTGTGATTTGTTAATTGACTAAGTACAGCGTCCGGAATGCTGCCGATTCCCAGCTGCAGAGTAGCTCCATTAACAACAAGATTTTCTGCGATATGTTTTCCGATCAGAGTTTCTTCTTTACTAGGCTCTGTAGTGTGATGTTGGGTAAGAGGAGCATCGTGTTTCACGGCAAAATCTATGTGACTCTGGTGCACAGCAGAATCGCCAAAAGTCCTTGGCATATGCTTATTTACTTGGGCTATAAAAAAATAAACGTTTAATTGGAAATATTTTCATACTTTACAAATTTTGAAACATTGCCTGAGTTATTAGAATAAAAAATGTATTAGAATAAAAAATGTATTAGAATAAAAAAATGTATTTGAATAAAAAAATGTATTGAAATAAAAAATGTATTAGAATAAAAATGTATTAAAATAAAAAATGTGTTAGAATAAAAAAATATATTGGAATAAAAAATGTATTAAAATAAAAAATGTATTAGAATAAAAATGTATTGAAATAAAAAATGTGTTAGAATAAAAAAACGTATTGGAATAAAAAAGTATTAAAATAAAAAATGTATTAGAATAAACAAATATATTAGAATAAAACATTAGAATAAAAAAATCTATTAAAATAAAAGAATGTATTAGAATAATAAACCTTTAACTGAAAAATCTTTATTTTATCTTATTTAAATCTTTTTTTAAAATACTAAAAAGAAAAAAGCACATTTCGTTCAAATGAACGTTCTGAATTTTATAGTGATTTTTTTTAAAAATAAACGATGTTTTCTTACCTACGATAACTTTGGCATTTACTACTGCAGATCGAACACTGTCGACGCTAGTTCCAAGAGAGCAGAATCCTTGTTCGTCAGGTGGGGAAACGTGAATAAGAGCCATGTCCGGTTTTACGATTCCCTCGTTAAACAATTTTGGGATTTCGTGTAGAAAAATGGGAATACAATCAGCTCTTCCTTCATTCACGGCTTTCCTGACATTGCCACCGATAAATAAACTCACTGACTTGAAGTGTTCTGAAAAAATACAAATTTGAGTAAAAACTATCAACAATTTTTAAAACATTCCATTTCTTGCTATTGCTTTATTTTTTAAATCTTTTGTTTTTTGAATAATTTATCTTTTATATTTTTATATCATCTAGATTCTTTTATCTTTTAAATTTTTGAACCATCTACATTTTTTATCTTTTAAATTTTTGAAACATTTACATTTGTTATCTTTTAAATTTTTTAATCATTCACATTTTTTTTATCTTTTAACAAATATTGAAAATCGTTGAAGAAATGTGAAAAAATTATTCAATAAAATTATGTAATTTTTAATTAGAATACTTTTTTTCAAAATTTTACATCTGATTTATTTTTCTGGTTCGTGATTTCTTTGGACTTTTAGACAATTCAATTTTGCGTTTATTTATTTCTGAATTCGCCAATTGAGGTTTTTGCTTGATTATTTATAAACACTTACTTGCATTTTCGGGTTGGGCAAAAAGGGCTTCACCTTCAAGATGCATATGATATAATCTAACATTTTTCACGTCTTTCGCTTTACCAACTTCTGTCATTCCTCTACATAGTTCAGTTGGAGTTGCTGCTGCTCCTTGAATGTATATTTTTTGTTCTGAAAACAAAATAAATAATAAATTAATAATAGTTGTTTTATATTAAACAATTTAGTAATTAGTATAAGAATATCTAAAATGTATGATAAGTACTAAAATTATCTATTACTATTAATTAATGATTTATTATATTAATAATTAATTAATTAATCTCTTTTTTATTTTATTGCATATTTTCGCCACAATCAGACGACAATAAATACATTAATTTTATGAATAAACAAATTAATTAAAAATGAACTTGTCAATTATTATACGTAACGATTAAAACTATTATTTCTCTTAATTAATTTTTATTCAATATTATATCTAATTTAGTACATAGAGAAGTTAAAATTTAAAACTGGAAGTTCGTCCAAACCCGAAAGATATGAACTATATATAAATAAATAAATAAATAAATAAATAATATTTATTTAATAATATTTATCATGTGAATAAAATTAATTTGACATCCATTAAAGTTTGTATTACATCTAGAATTAAAATCTTCAACCGCTATTCGATTTTTTATAAATTTTAAAACATTATTTTATATTTTTGCTTCCTTATAGAGGAAGCATTGTAATGGTGACAATTTTCGATTTTCTAAAAATAGTCTAAATCAACTCAATTTCATCCAAAAAGCATAAATA
>WNHD01003528.1:0-12572 GCA_011057455.1 Ganaspis sp. Gsp50
CAGCTCACGGTAGATGGAACCTATCAGTATTTCCTTTGAGTATGGGATGCAGAAATACTTCCTTTGTTGAAATGTATATCACAAACTTTCAAATTCAAATTTTTTTTTTAGTTTTGGCCAGGTTTATTGCAATTCAGCCCATTGTGCGTTGTGAGTTTCCAGAAATAATCTCGATATTTTATGCAGTAGGAATGGAAAAAAGAACAGTGCAGAAGTACAATTCCGAGACCTCTGAAAGTTCTCTGAAGTACGAATTTTGAGCCCTTCCGAGAGTTCCCGAAAATTCGTTCAAGGAAAAAATGCAGCACACCAGATTCGCTAAACACTAGTACACAATAATTGATTCACGCGCGTCTTGTATGACCGTGCTCGCGGATAGCCCGGCTAAGAATGATCCGGAATGATCGCCAGCGGCCAGCGCCACGCACAGTGGGAGACTTGAGCTCCTTCGATACGCTGGAGGGAGAACGCCGTGTGGTGGAACGAGAGCAGTGCGCTGATTGGTCGGCGCTCCGACCAACGGTGTACCGCCTAATCCTAGGCCCCCTCTTCTAGGCCTCTTCTTTCGGAACAGTTGCATCCGTTCGTTGACAGAATTTTAAAATAAAGATTCTATTAGAATTTTTCGCGTAACGTTTTTATTGAGAAATAAATCGCGTAGCACACTTCTGATATTAGAAAATTATTGCTTCTTATAGAATTTATAAATTACAATATTCACGTAGGATTTGTATAACTATAATTTATTTATTTATATAATTTACAAATGTAATGGTTTTTTTAAAAAACTTTTTTTTTAAACTTTTAATATAAAGGGGCGCCAGCAATGGAGCTTTTTATAATAAAAAATATGAAATGGCAGAAGTAAATAATATGAATTTTGATTCTTTTATTCATTATTCATATAAATAATCATTAATAAATAAAATAGCAGAAGTATATGAGATGTATAAAAGTATATTTATCATTGTGTTTTTAATTTGTCATAGGTTGTACAAATGTAGTTTGATCGTGATGGCGTTCATCATGGGAATGCAACAGCAGCCTCAGGCAGCACCACAAGACACTGTTGACTTTGGTGGCTACTTGCAGTCCCCTCACAATCGGTTCATTCACAGCAGTCATTCTGAAAGGCAAAAATTATTAATCACTGATCCAAACAGCAGTGTCACCAACGCCAAGGGCTTGCTAAATGGACCTGGACAGAACAATTGTTTTCTCAACAGTGCCGTTCAGGTGAGTGACCTTTTAAATCTTTCCAAGTCCTCAGCTTAAATGACACTGACCTTCCACTTTTCCATGACGGATCTTCGCTCTGCTGGAGGTTCAAGGAAAATACTTTTGGCTTACTATTAGATCTCCATATGTTTCCGACAAATATTGTGGATATCGTAGCAAATAATTGCATTATGGACATAACGGTTGTTGATTTTGTAAAAAAAAACTTTGTTATTTATGTTCTAAATTTTAATTTATTAGGACAATTACACGAGTTTTTAATATTTATTTTTAATACTAATTTTTAATACTAATACTTTTTAATACTAATTTCAAAAAGGTGTGACACTTATAACGTTTATTTTTTCTTAAATTTCGAAAAAACGTTTCCGTATAATTTAACTGATATTGTTAGTCAAATTTTGGCTACTAATGTAATCAATCGAATTCTACGGAAAAGCAGTGAAAAAATGTATACTAATTTTCAGGAGAATTTAACTAATTGCATCAGTAACTCATTTTTAGTTCTTTATTAAAAATTAGTAAATCTCTAATATTTCAAACTCAGTAAACGACTCTTCGCTATTGAATTAGTAGAAAATTAAAATCTAGATTTTGAGAGCAGATTATTTATATAATATAATATAATATAATAATATAATATAATAAAATTATTTTGTATAAATAAAACTAGCAATTTATTTAACCAAGGTAATTATAGAGGTTATGACATATAAGTAAACAGTATTATAATATGAATGAAAATCTGTTTGGATGTTGACAACCGCTGTATGTTCTGACCCCCTTAACTTTCTTCCTGTACGCCTCTTAATAGGCAACCTGACCATCTCGTGTGTGCTTACGCACCTTTCAGAACAACTCTGTTTTATAAGTCATTTAAGCCGAAACCAACCGATGCTTACAATTGTTTGATTAAATTAATTAATAATATATAAAACAAAATAAAAAATAAAATAAATTTCGAGAAAATAAATAATGAATTGAGAAAATTCATAGCGGATGCAACTTTTTTTTCTCTTCTTTTTATTCAATATTTTACGTTACTTTTGTGGGTGGGGGGGTAAAAGAAAATTTACGATTATGAATTAAATTAAATTATAAATTTCATAACTTCTTGCTTTGATTAAACAATTTATTTTACCATAAATAGTTACACATTTTCGGTTTTGATTTGCAAATATTATTTCATTTTAAATGAAAATATAAGTTTTCAATAATATAGAGAAATTATGAATTTTTCAACTCGACACTTTTTTGATCCCTTGAGATTTAGTCAACGACCTCGAAGATGGAAGTCGTAAATATTCATGCCACCTAAGTGACAAGAGACGTTAAAAGTCCTCTTTAGAGAGCTAACACTGACACCGCTTGGTCCTAAGAGTTTAACTTTTTAGGTGACACGTAAAAAGTAAATTTCCTAAAACTTAATCGACTTTTTCGAAAGTGATAATTTTTTATTTGCATGTTTGCACGAAAAAAGGGAGTTTTTTTGTAATAAAACATAAACAACTTTTCTGCAATTCTTTTTTATAAAAAAAAGTCATATAGGTAAATTATGATCTCATTATAAAAAATCAAAATTGACCAAAGAATGAAAGAAGAAGATACTTTATTTTAGATAGCATTTTCGAAGAATATCGATAGAATTTTGTCAAGTTTATTGTTAGTCAAAATTTATTGTTAGATAATTTAGTCCGAGTTTATTCTGTAGACATTAATTTTTAGAATTAAAATTTACATATTTTATTGGAAAAAAGCTCAGCTTTTCGATAAAAATATTTTTAAAAAATTAAAACTGCCCGAACTGGTGAAAACTCAAAAAAAGAATTAATTTTGAAAAAAGTAGGTAAATAATTTAAAAAAAAAAAATTCCTAAGCATCATTAAATAGTAGACAAAAAACGCTTTAAAATGCGCTATATAAACTTTAAAATCCATAAAGTTTGGTTATAGAGTTACACGGATTCAAAAATGACAGTGTCATTAAAATAGTCAAACTTTCTACCCCCACTACTACCTGCAAATATTTTTCAAATCGCCTAATATTTTAGGAATTTATTACTATCATATAGGATAACAATTTACCAAAGTTTCAAGAAAATCCTATAACCCTTCAATTTCAGGCTGGTACACTTGAGAAATTTTGCCCCATAGGTTGTTTTTACTCCGAGCGATTCAATTCAACTTTGAGTGGTTAAATATTAATTGTTGACTAATTGAAATTAAAGACATACATTTGAACGATTGTAGATTTAAAATAAATGCTGAAAGATAACAAAACATGATCGAGATAGTGATAATAAGATTAATTATTTTTTGCGTTGAAAAAATTAGTTTCAGCTATAAAGTTTGCTAACATAGATATCAATATCCAATGGGAGCTTAAGATAAAGCCTTTCACTGAAACAATAACAATAGGCTTTGTTAAAGAAAAAAGAATGAAACAAGGAAGACGAAAGGTTAAAGAGTCAAGGGTACTTTTGACCTATTATAAGAATTTTGCTGCTTGACAGGGTGATTCACATGGGGCACGCGTAGTTGGCATGTTATGTGACACGTGACAAGACTCCTTCCAACATTAAGACAAGAGGGTGTGGCGACTGCTTTGTGCAGTGATTCGAATGGAAAGCAGACCATGGTCGAGGTTAACCCCTTATTCTGCATTACGAAATTATCTTTAACAATGTGTTTATCACGTTTTTAAATCTCTCAAAAAAACCATCTATTTTACTTTCGTCAAAACTTATCTAATTATCGGCAACTCAATTATTATTATTATTATCATTGACATTGTCAATGATAATAATAATAATAATAATAATAATAATAATAATAATAATAATAATAATAATAAAAACTTTATTATTTCACTCATACACGGAGAAAAATTGAAAGTTAAATTCACCTAAATTAGTTAAGTAAAATCTACTTAACATCACTTAAGTAATATTTACATAAGGTTTATATATTTGAAAAGAATAGCTAAGTATAATTTACCTAACATATTAGGTAAACATCACATAAATTATTAAGCAAATTATACTTAAGTACTTAGGTAATTTTTACTTAAGTACTCTAACTCAAGTACTTAAGTAATTTTTACCTAAGTTTTAGGTCCATTTCAATTGCGTTTTCTCTCCGTGTAGACTTACAAGTAATTAAATAATTAAATAGATAAAATGAATAAATAAATATAATCAATAATTCAACTTTTTATAAGAACTAAACAAATAAATTACCTGGAATATAAATACTAACATTATAATGGAATAAATATAAAACAAAACTATAATCCTGAGACGGGACAAGTACAAGCGAAAAGGCTAAGATTTATGGCACCCCCACTTCAATTCCAGCAACGATCGGCTAGCTAACAGAATTGTAAAATTTATTCATTATAAATTCGAAGCACTTAAGGTTTCTTGTATATTATGTATATTATAATTATGGGAAATTGAAATATTTTTAAACTGTTAAGCAATTATGCATATTTATAATTTGTATAAGTTTAAAAAAAATTAATAACACTTTATTTAAAATTTTTCTTAAGTTTTCATAAATATTCGTGACGCGCTCCAAAAAAAGGGATCTAAGAAGCAAAAGATTGAGAGGTTATATGTTTGATGATAATTTTAATTTGATTAAAGCTATCTTTTTAATTACTAGTGCCTCTTTCGGCCGCAAGCGGCCGAAATTGTTGCCCTTTTGTTCAAGTTTTCTATTTTCAATGCTTTTAATTTTCATATTCGAGTGTCATCGAGTAATATCGAGATTTTCGAGTTCGAGTTAAAATGGCTGCTTTCAATTCGAGATTTAATGCCATGTTTTTTTTATAATAGGATTTACAGTCTCTTTTTTTCAAACCAGTTTTTCTTGGTAGTATAAAAGCAACATTTTCAAAAAAACTCCTTTTGATTACAAAAAATTAATTAGTTAATTACTTTAATTTGATAACGTTAAAAGTTAAAATTATCATCAAACATAACCTAAAATGTTTTGCTTCTAAGGTTCCTTTCTACAGAAAGCTATGCAGATTTATTCTTTTTTATCATACAAACAAAAAGTCATTTTTTGAGTTTTAATCTATTATTTGGAAATTATAAATAAGGTTTTTTTCATTATTTGTAAAAGTGACGAGACTATTCAAGACGAGACGAGACTGGGTACCTCCAGACGAGACTTTTCCGAGACAAGATGGACTTTTCGTCTCGTCTTGAACCGTCGAGACAAGATCAAAGAAAATCTCGTCTTGTCTTGTGGCAACCCTACTATATATTAATAGTTATATTCAAACAATGGCATTTTAAATGTAAAAAAAGCTGAGACACTGACATTTTTTCTAAACAATCTTGGTAAAATAATTCTTTTATATATAAATCGATTAATTGTTTAATGCAGAAACTTTTCTCAACAGAAACTGTCATTAAAAAATCAAAATGGGGAAGGAAGGGGGGGGGTCAACATTTCCAAAAAAATGGGCTACGTAGTTTATGAACGGCCCCTTAATTGATTTATTTTTTAATGTAAAAGATTTTTTCAAAGGAACTATTATTATTAAAAAATAAAAATCTTAAGAGATATAAAAAAATTGAATTGTAAATGTCCAAAATTGGAAAAATTTGTCATTTACTCCTTTAATTTTTGGTAAAATATATACTTTACATAGATTAATCGATTCATGTCGATCGTCTTAATGCATCGAATACAATTTGTTCATTACTTACTTTAAATTTTAATTAGGAAAAAAACTTTTAAAAAACCGTATTTACAAGGAAAAAGTGGGCTCAAAATTTTTTGATTGATTATTTCTAAAATTCATTGTCTCAGTTTCTTGATTTTTATAAGTGTAACAACTGTGCCAAATTTTATTAAAATCGGTCATAAAAAAGTAAAAATCAAATTTCAAGAACTATATCATAAAATGGGATTCTAAATGTCAAAAATAATAAAAAATTATCAATAGCTCTATGTCAATTCTCTGTAAAATATGGAGTATTTATATCTAGGTGAATTGATTCGTTTTTTATTATAAAAAATTTTTGCAAGAGGTATTTACTTTATAATGGAAATTTATTGTATTTTCATATTTTTATATTCATTAATAGGAATCATTGACATGTGTTTAGTTTAAAATAGGTATTACGACGTTGTCAATAAATATATCATTGCTTACGAACCATGTATATGCAAATGAATGTGCGTGTGTTAAAATTTAATTTATATCATTGTCTCTTTCCGATTAAAATTGAAATTCAGTATATATGCTCCATCCATCCAAGTTTTTTTACTTTTTGTTTGAAAAGAATTTATTAAAATCACACAGTAATTGTATTAAAAAAAATTAGAAATTTTAGTCTTATTTGGGATATTTCTTATTAAAAAATATACTTTCTATTATAGAGCTGAATTTATAAATAAAATTAAGCAACTTTTAATTAAACAACTTTTTCTGTAATTCGAGTCATACCCGATTCGTTCGATTAAAAAATTTGAATTCTCGATTCACACATATATTTATAAGTTTTAGTTTGAGTTGTCTTCACAATTTTTCTATGAAGCTGAAGCTAGCCTTCACTTTCTAGCCTTTTCTTTATTTATTAAATATTGAAAACTATTTCAATAAATTGAATTTTGTTATATTCTTACATCATTTTGTATTAAGTTTTCAAAATTTTATTTAAGAACAATTAAAATATTTAATTATTTAAAAGCATAATAAAAACCTGAAGGCTAGAAAGTGGCTATAGCCTCATTATTTTTCTCCTTGACAAAATTTAAAATTCTATGAAAAATTTAAATAGTATTTCCTTTTTTTTTAACACAAATTTGTCACTCAATATTTATTTTCTTGTTGAATAAAACAGCAAAATTTCGTGGCACTATTCCGGCTGTGCAAAAAGAGTTGCGCTTACAGTCAGTTATTGCACGCTCAATTGTTGAAAATACAAAACAAAAATTTTCGTTTCGACGTTTCAAGACGAGTTTGAAAAAAATCTAGTCTATTCTTGCGGCAATATGATGGTTATTTTTTTTTCAATTTCATTCAGTAATTTCCTAAGGAGATTCTAAATTATGCGTCAATTATAATTAAAACATTAACATTTTCTGAATGGACTGCACTGACTCACTGTTCGCGATTCTATAATAAAGTTTCGCGTGAGAAATCAGCTGTAGTTCTCACGCGAACATCCACAATTTATACAACAATTAGAACACTGGAATCAGGGTCTTATTGGCTTTGTTGCGGATCAAGGGTCAAAAATGGTAGTACACACGTCAGGAGACTTGAAGTCACTTGGTGGCGTCTGATCGGAATCTTGTCGGCTCAGGAAATAAAAATGCAGTGAGAAACTGACCTTCGTTACGGTAGACCTGGCCAAAGTGAATTTCTACCGAGACGATCTTTCCCCTCCGGATAACTTTTCGTAATAAGTCTACATTTTATTTCTATAATTACAATATATAAATAACAGCAGAAAATATTTGGTTTTAATTTTCTAAATTAAAATGAGTATGTTTAAAAACTTGCGTTAATTTATTTATTTGCATTTATTAATATTTATTTAAATTTATTGTTGACTAATCATTATTTTACCATTAAATAATATTAAAATTACGATTGTTTGTTAAATCAAGTTATTGTTTTCGTCTGTGTCAAGATTATTTTGATTTTGATTATCAGTTCTGTCTGGAATTTCATTTTTAAAACAAATAATTTTTTTACACGGAGAAAAATGATATGCCTAAATTATCGGAAGCTAATCTGTCAGAAATAAACGTACAAAGAATTGTGAAAATCCGTAGATTTTACGGATCTCAACTGATAGAAATCAGACACAGTAAACCTAACTTCAATTTTCATAGCACGTTTCCAACGTATTTAATAATAAAGAAATGGAACTCTTCGTTTATTTGAACGCGTTATTGTTTACTGTTTAATAAACTTTTAGTTTTATAAGCAAAGTTTTAGTAAACAATTTCCTCTAATTTATACGAATAATACATCTGTATTTTTTAAGAATTTTGGCTGCGAAAAAAATCCGTAACTTTTACAGGTCAAATCCGCTGTCACTATTTTAGCTGACAAAATCCATAAGTTTTAGGGATTTTTCTGTTGACATTGAGGTTTTTTTTCTTCGTGTATATACAAGAACTGCAAAATTCTCATAAAAACATAAATTCTCTAAATTTACAAACCTTTAAAAGAAATTTCATAGAATCAAAATAATTATAAGAAAAGTCTAGATTATGTCTGTATTTACAGCATAACCTAAAAATTGCATTATTATTATTCTATATTTTATAAATTAATAAAATTATTCTGCAACTGTTTTATAAGTTTTATTAAATGTTAATTTACATGCTTTTTGACCGTCTAAAAATGTCAACATAACCAAAACTGCATACACAGCTTTTCGAATTCATCAAAGTAAATACTGAAGTAAATCATTCAAATTCTTTTTTTATTATCATAAAAGCTGACAGAAACTTAACATTGCATTAAAGTGGGTGTTTTTATCACATTGAATACTAAAAGCAAAACACAATTTGTCGACTTGACATAGGAACGTTTAATGTTGACGATGTTGACGATCCGCCATATTGGATTATCGAGGGTAGGGTGATTGGAAAATTCGATCACGCTTTTAATCGAAAATCGATTATTTTCTCTTTCACAAAAAATCGATTTGTTGTATAACACCATTATATACAATAATAATTTGATTGATTTAATCAGTGCAGAAACATTAATTGAAATTGTAGGCGGTAACAGTTAAATAATTATATAAATGCAATATTATCACCTTACAGACATAATATAATTTTTAAAGTCGCTAGACATTATAACTGTTTTCAGATTTTACCCTCTTTATAAAATTTACTAAAAAAAAATTATTTATTTATTATAAACTAGCATATCCCTTACAAAATGCAAAAGTATATTACTAAAAAAAATACTATCATTATAAAAAAAATGTTTGAAGGTTATTTCTTTTAGAAAAAAATTATTTTAAGCATGAAATATAATCTATTGTAATTTATTATAATTTTAAATACATTTTTACATTTAAAATAGGACTAAAAAATTGTTTCTTTTTTGAATCTGACATAAAATCGAATAATAGAAAGAATCGATTTTTAACGTCGATTATTCGATTTAAAAAAATTGGAAGAAAAAAATAATTGAAAATCGAATATTTTTTTCGCATTTCCAACCCTGCTCGAGAACACTTTGACCGATTTTAATAAAATTTTTTCAAGTTTTTATACTCATGAATATCAAGATTTGTGTGTAGGGTTTTTTAAAAATCTTAATTCAAAATTTTGTTATTTCTTCTTTAAAAAATCTGATTTCTTGCATAAAAATTTTTTGTTAATTGGAATTTAAGGAAATAAAAAAAAGAAAAAAATGAATTCCTCGTATAGAGACGAATCGATATATATCTGTATTTTACGAAAGATTGAGTGACAATTTTCTATATATTAATTTTGATATTTAAGATTTAATTTCTTATTATAACTTTTAAAATGATCATTTTTCAAAAATATTTTATGTTTAAAAACTGTTGAAGGTTGCTTTTTGAAAAAAAAATTTCTCTATGAGGAAGCCAAATGTTCGTGAAGTGAACATCTAACTTTCAACTTGTTTTCTATGTAGAGGTACACAAATATTCCTATTCAACATTTTGGGAACTCAGTTATCTGCAAATCGATACCACTTTTGAAAAGAATGTTGTAAAGGCTATTTTCGTGTCAATTTATCTTGTAAGACAAAGGAGGATTAGTAATAAAAGCGATAATGATCATTTGAGTGTTGACACAGGGAAGAGAGAAAAATGCGATATTAGAGAAAACTGTGTTATCTTTAGCTTAAAGTAAAGAATGGCAACTCATGTAGCATTTGAGACGTCGCGACGCCTTTTTATCATTCTCATGTCTCGGATAGCTTTTTGCCTACCAGGAGAAGAGATTATCCGGACTTTTATAGAGATACGAGTTTTACAATTTGAAGAACTCAGCGTGCTTTTTACCAAAACATAAATTGGTCCACAAAAGGAATTTAAAACGTTTTTTAGTGTAACTTTACCAACAAAAGTGCATACTTTACTTATTCACTGAATGGACTTGATACCTAGCTTTTGTATTTCTACTTTTGAATCTTTTCGATTTTTTAATCTTGATTTTTTAATCTTGATTTTTTAATCTTAATTTTTTAATCTTAATTATTTAATCTTAATTTTTTAATCTTGTGCAAAATTCTGGTTTAAAAGTTAAAATTATCCAAAAATTAAAATTATCCTATTTATAAAATAGTAATAATATTAATTTGAATATTTTAGTTTTTGAAAAGTATTCATTTCTATTGCTCATATTATACCTAATGCGAATTATTTTTATGCGACACATTTGAAAATCTTAGAGAGAGATAAAAATGATTTATGCAAATTAATTGGAGTAGAAAATTAGGCTTCTATATAGTGCGAAGAGCTCTATTTTTTTATTCATGTAACACCTGCCACCAAAAAAGAGAGGGACCTGCCATCCCTAATGTCAAGACTTCCGGAAAGCATTAAATACGCTCGGTATTGCGGAAGTCCAATCTGCTATGGTTCTCTCCTGTTTAAAAATAGTAACTTTTTCCATTGTCGTGACATGGACTCAAGTGAACACATTTTACCTCGCAATTATATTCTCATAATCTCTTTTTCCTTACTTTATATCGGTCCAATTAATCTAATATTCAATACATCAATATATAATGCAACAAAATACTCTATAATTGATTGATAAAGTCTTTTTTACGTAAAATACTTTACAATAAAATTCTATATTGCACATTTTTATTGGTAATTTGTGTGTTAAAATTTTGAGTAAGGATCAATAAATCAGAAAACAGCTTTTATCATCGCATTGCAACAAAACTTGTCGTAAATTTGTAACTTGCTGATTTTTATTGCCCAACTACTTATGTAGAAGGAAAAAGTAAAACTTACCAGCTTTGGAGCAGTATAATGAACATTTTTATACTGATTCTGCGATCTGCTTCGGTTTAAACACGATTTACGAGTGGAGAAAGTATAGAGGATCATCCTCCCTTGTGTATAGTAAACTGCCAGAAGTGCAATGTTAACGATGCGCATTAAATTTTAGTTTGCTGAAAATCATCAGTCTTCAGTACTTTTTTAATTCGCGTATTATCCTCACAAAAAAGCCACTGCAATTAAAAATTATGATTCTTATAGATAATTAATTTTCTTCTTAAAAAATGGCCGTCCTTCGGAATTAGAATTCAATTTTCTGCATTTGATTTATAACAATTCTTTTCAACAAATTTGTAAGTTGTAACAAACAACAATCTATTACACATTTCATATAAAATAACAAATTCTTATTCAGCAAAATTTTAAAATGTGCTATTAAATGTTTACTATTTAACGTATGCTTTCTAAATGCGAATTTTGATTATATTTTTTTGTTGATATACATTTTTGTTTGAGATTTGAAGCCCATTTTCTAGTTTGAGGTTACGTTGTGGCCCCCACCCTCCTTAAAGTTATAATCCTAAAGATTATTAAAAATGTATTCAATGCTATACAATGTTACTTTTAACACTAATACTATTTTATGTGTAGATAATTTAGAAATTTCGATTGATACCGACCAAGCAGACATTTATTAAATGCCTATAGAACTCTTGGTTTAAGTATATACTATTTTGATATTGTTAGTATATTATATAATCGATTGTAGATACAATAATGAGCGTAGAGTGCGTTTATTTGAAAGACAAAGGGAACATTGCATAAAATCTAAAGTAATTATTTTTCCTTTCAGCAAAGCTTTCCCCGCATTCGGAGAATCTTCATTTAACGGAAATGGGGTAAAAAGTAGACCACGATTCATATCTGGGATATCACAAGTCATATCGTGTTTATCGCAAACGATCTTTTAAATTTACGATGACAGGGATTATTATCGTTCCTCGCATTATTTTATTGTTCTTCACTTTTTCTAAAATTGCATGCAATTCTTTTGTTAGAGCATAGATTGCCGTGCAAGATTTCGCTTCGCTAAATTATTTTATTGATTTTTCGACATCTAACTTTGAATAATAATAAGTTTGATATCTTCATTAATCTCAAGAAGACGACTTCTCAGTTTCTCACTATCTCTATCGTAGCTATCGTTCTCTTTGACATTTTAATTCCACCCAAGCAGCACGCGATCTTACAGGAATATCACGGTGATATCAATTGGTAAGATTTGTAATATTACCGGTTGATGTTACAATGATATTGACGTGATATTGAAATGTCCGCCTCAAGGTGATAT
>WNHD01003529.1:0-13386 GCA_011057455.1 Ganaspis sp. Gsp50
AATAATTGAATAATAAAGATATATGTATATTTCAATTAAATGGATTAAATGATATGTGTGTATAGTCGAAATTATTCAATGATTTCACTTTAATTAAATTATGCCATCACTTGAAATTTCTATTATCCGAACTTTCGTTTATCAGAAAAAACACCTGTCCGAATTAATTCGGATAATCGAGGTTCCACTGTACTTATATAAATAAAGCCCTATTCACATGGTTGCAACTTTGCAATTTTGATTAAAATTATGTGAATGGGGCTTTATTTCTAAGTATAACCATGAGCAGCCTCCCAAATAGTAGTTAAAAAATTTAATTGAAATCGTTTGAGCACCACTGCCTACACCCGGTGATAACACCGCGTGACTGCCGAAAACAACCTATACTCTGTTCCACGAGAGCAGCACTCGGACTTCGCGCAGCTTTTCTCAACGTGTGGTGTTGTACTTTCACTTTTGGAAAAGCAATTCAATCAAGTATTCTTCATTGATATTTGAAAACTGAGAAATCCTTGAAATTCAAGGGTTGAGAACGCACACCACTGCGCGGGTTATACCAAAATTCGTTCTCAGCCGGGTGCTTCTCTCGTGGAACAGAGTATATATGAGAAATGAGCATAAAAATAATATGTTTGAACTGGGCAGTATCGCCACACTAATAAAAAAACTGCAATGTTACCACGTTTTCTCCCTATTTTCAATTATTACAAAATGCATTAAAAATTATATTTAATTATAACAACTGACATTGCATAATATACATTGAAAAAAATAGCATTGAATCAAGTAAACTTTATTTGATTCAAATATATTGTGGAATTGAATAGGGACGAGTCAATTATGGTATTGATTCAAGAAAATGATTTTCTTGGCATGATATGATTAAAAGAATTCCATATTTTCTTCACCCAAGTCAATATGGTATTCAACCAAGTAATTGAACAACTTGCAAGAATTGTAATAAATATTAAGCCGAGATAATATTTTCTTAATCTGAGAACATATTTTCTTGATTTGAAGAAACACAGGATATTCAATCAAGAAATATATTTTCTTGATCTAAGAAAATATTTAATTGATTTTCCTCCCACCACCCCTCTCACACAATTCTTCTATTTTCTCTGTCGAACATTTTTGTCTCTTAATGTATTTACATTTTTATATTATATTAATTATTTTTATTTTAATTATTTATAATTAATTATATTGTACATATACTTATAATTAATTATTTATTATATCTAACACAATACACTATAAATTAAAATTTCGCACTGACGCTGGGATTGAACCTGGGACGCACGTAACGAAAGACGACCACGCTACCTACGAGGCTATGCTGACTTGACGTTTTTAAAATAAAAACTCATATATGGGTGATTCTCCAAGTAGTGTCCAAGTAATGTGCCTTCTTGAAATAATACTCGATTATTTCTCTTAAGTACATAATAGTCTCGATACAATAATTTTTGGGACTTTGGAGAAGTAAAATAATTTATTTGAAATAATAACCATATGTACTTGTAACGATTCTCAACTTCTTATTTCAAGAACATGACCCAATGATAATAATCCCTTGGGCCAAGAAAATAAATTATTTCAAACAAACAAATATCGCCTTGTATCAAGTCAATCATCCCAAGTCAATCCAGTTACTTGATTCAATGATCTTTTTTTCAGTGTACTAATAATAACATAGTTGGAAGTGATTTCATATATGGGTGATTCTTTAGAAAGTGGGCACTTTTGAAAAAAATATTTCTGAAAGTAATTAAATAGGTATTATAATTTTTTAAAAAACTTATTTTGCTTGTCATAAAATTAAATTATTCTTAAAGTTTCCACGCTAGAAAATATAAAATTTGAATATCTACAAGTATAAAGTAAACTCAACTTAAAGCTTCAAGAGTACATATTTCTTTTACGCCCTCTCGCTATTTTAGCACTTTTCTCCTTTTTTATCTGTTTTTAAAATCTAAATGATATTCTTATTTATAATTCAGTTTAAATTATATATAAAAAAAATATTATTATTCATTCCTACAGCATGCAAACTAAACAAACTGACGTTTACACTTGCTGCCTATCAACATTATATCCTCTATTATAGTATGATTCAGTGACGTAACATTAAGAGACACAGGAAAGTTGTTTAGCTTTATCTTATTTATTCTTAGTTTAGCAATTTATATTTACTTTTTCATATATACCAATGAATATTTTAATAACCCAATAAAATATTAAAGAGAAATATGAAAATTCATTGCTTATTTAACAAATTTTTATAAGTCCTGGGTTTATTTTTTTTTGTTCCGCGCCTACTAGGCTAAAACTTTGGCTAAGGTAACTAATGCTACGGTAATTGAAATTTGTACAAAATAGTCAATTACATCTTTCAAACAATAGAAATTAAAAATCCTAACAAGTGAAGATGTATATCACTTTATTCTTTAGGTTTTCATTGGTTTTCGGCACTTGTTCGAATTACAATATGAAATATATTATAAGGTACGGTAATGCACACTAATAAACATACTCAGCGTTTTACTAATGTTTTTCTTTTTTTTACAAAATAAATATGTTATTTTTTTGCGGTCCTATTGAAGATTCGAGAAATGACATGTTTTTCCTTTAATTTTATAAAAAATTTTCAATTAAAAGTTAACTATTAATAATCATTTGACAGTGGTTTATGTATTAGCGTAACCGAGTACTGATTTTCAAAGACACTCCTATTTTAATAGTTATTAGTATGTGTACTTTAATAAAACTAAAATATCAACTGTAAAAATTGTTCATTTTCAGTTAAACTAAAAAAATATTGTTGAAATATTTGTAAATAGTTTCATTTCTATGAGATTTTAAACTTTAAAGTTTGATACTTTCAGGTTGGGACATACGAAAATGGTTGTTTTTATTATTTTTTACTACGATTGTTAAAAAAAATTATGTTTTTACTAAGCGTGATGGTTTTTAATATTTTAACTAACACTTTTTTACAAAGTACATTATTTATTAACAAATAATTTAGATTATTCAACACAAAGACATGAAAATACCTCCTTTTTGGAGAGTCACCCATATGAATATGTTAATTTTTAAATTAAAAAAAAATCGCACAATGCTACTCTTATTTAACAGATTAATAACAATAACATGAAGTTGTCCTTCTTCAAAAAACAATCATAATAAAAAAAGATTGTTAAATGTCACACGATATGAAAAGAGGAACATTATAAGCCTTGGAAACTAGGTTGACTTTGTTGACAGATTTAATTTAATTAATGCTTGTCTTTTATAATTATTTGCAGACAAAAACAATCCTTCTTAATAGTCTATTTATTGAACATTCAAGAAAAACATTTTTCGCTGCAAATAATTATAAAGAAAGCTTTTATCAAGTTCAAACTACAATTAAACATAACCTATATTCAAATGCTTCTAAAGTCCCTTTCTTCAGATCGTGTTAAAAAATTGTTTGTAAAAGAGATAAGAGCGTTTTTTTTTAATAATAGTTTTTGTCCTTATAGAAACTCTGCAAAATTTTATAACAAATCAATCAAATTTTGAAACTAGATAACCATTAAAACGAATTGCTATCTAAATACTTTTAAAATTAGATGGTCTACCCAGTAAGAAGTAAGAAATTAAAAAGGATTGGAATATTTAGATCTCTGTGTGGCATAGTGAAAATTGTTCAATGTTTTTAAATTCCATTTCTGTTCAATACTTTTGTATCTTGTGACAGGAATATGTTTTGTAAGAAAATGAATCACAATCCATTCCATTTGAAATTTGAAGTTATAATGAATTATTTGATCAATCTTTTGCAATCACATATTTTATATATTTATTCTTTATATGATACAAAGTACAAATGTAAAAAAATTAAATAGATTTTTATATTTAAGGAGGAATCAGACAAACATTGAAAATAAACTATGTTATGTTTTTATGTAAAATTTTGCTTTTTCAATCAGAAACATAATCTTTCATTGCAATTTTCTTTAGTCGAAAGTTGCTAAATGCTTTTTTTTAAAAAATGTGCCAATAAAAAGTACTTTTAAACAAAAATGTTAAAAAACCACTTCTTGAAACAAAATCGTTATTTCTGATTTTCAATCGTTTTGTTTCAGAAAGTAAATTTTTTAAAGTGTGCATTTAAATGTACTTTTTACTGTTGCCAACTTCTGTCTAAAGAATATTGCAATAAATAAAAAGGTAAATTTTGCACGAAAACATGACCTCACTTTCAATGTTAGTCCGGATCCTCTTTAAAATTTAATACTAGCTGTATTTCATATAACTTATGCAGTAGGATCACACTTTATCTTCACAGAAAATTAAATTTACGTTGTAATACATCTTAGCTGTACGAACAGAGGTTCTGTCTCCTACGATAGGAACCTGGGTTCAATCCTTGTAACTGACGTAATTTTTTTTCTTTTAACTTTAAAAATATCATTCAAAAACATTGAATTGTGCTCACTTTTAGGTGCTTCGAGAATATACAGAAGCATAGAACAGAAATGGAATTCCAAAGAATTGAATATTCTCTATACTTTTCAATTTTGTCCTTCTTACTGGGTACATGCAATAAGGCATTACACGTGAATGTGGTTGACTACGCTTACGGTGAGCATAACTTTGGCTACTTCATAGGCCAACCAAAGTCATGCATCCAGCCTTTCAATAAATAATTTTCTTCCTTTCTTACATATAAAAAAAAATCTTGATCAGCGACTTTCTTTATACTGTGTAGGTCAACAAAGACAACTACGATGTCCTCAGTACCAAGAGTGAAGAGACAGAGGGTAGAAGGAGAAGAAGAAGAGGGACGAAATGACAGATATCGCATGGAAGTGGATTTGAATGAGAATGGTGGTAATAGAGATGATGAAATAAATGAAGGTATAAGGGCCCAGTATGAAAGAGGGGAGTATGAGGTACAAGATGAGCGTATAGTGGTTGAGGGTGTAGTCGTACAGAATGACTTAAATCAGGTTGAAAGGGAGGAGCGTAATGGGAATGGTTATGCACCGGATGAGAATGATGTCAATGAGGTTAGAAGACGCGAATTTGAAAGAAATAGAAATGAAATTGATGAACATGTAGCGCATAACGAAGAAGTTAATGAAAATGTCGGGGGTCAGGGTGACAGCAGCGCATAT
Organism: Ganaspis sp. Gsp50; assembly: GCA_011057455.1. Classification (NCBI taxonomy): domain Eukaryota; kingdom Metazoa; phylum Arthropoda; class Insecta; order Hymenoptera; family Figitidae; genus Ganaspis; species Ganaspis sp. Gsp50. Next base: position 5,172 of record WNHD01003529.1, read on the forward strand.
GCATCGAGTGAGATTGGTTCTGATGAGAACGAATCACATGCGTCGGTTGTAGGTGATGACGAAACGGTTGAGAGTGGATCCACAGAGAACGATGTGATTTCAATTGAAGAGGTCGAGAATATAAGTGCTGAAAATGAAACAGATGAAGCGTCCGATGAACAGGTTAGCGAGAATGAAATGATCGAGCATACAAGCAGAGAATATGGATCGAGTGAACTGGGTTCAGATGAGTATGGATCGCATGAGTTGGTTTCAGAGAATGATGAAGCGGATGTGGTTGATGATGGCGCGGAGCAGGTTGCAGTGGTAGATCGTGACGCAGGGTGGGTTGCAGCAGATAATGATAACGCAGAGCGGAATGTAGCGGGTAATGATAACGCGGTGGGGGTTGCAGCGGGTGATGGTAACGCGGAACTGGTTGCAGCAGGTGATGGTAATGCTGAACGGGTTGCAGCAGGCGATGATGTGGAGCAGTTTGTTGTCGACGATCAAGAAGATTACTTACTCACCGATGAAGAAGCAGAAATAGAAGATGAGGGCCCATTACGACCACTATTTCAAGGGATTAGAGAGGATGCAGGATTGAGTATTCCTGTAACATCCAGGGAAGGCCTAACGGATATGGACCATCTACTAGTCACACTTGCCATGGGAATACGATTCGGTTGGACCTACGAGAACATCATGTTTCAGTTAAGTTGGACAAAAGATTGTCTTGAGAATAGTAATTTGCCGATCACAAAAGATAAGTTGTGGAAACTGCTTGGTCGAGATAAACAGAATATGGTTTGCCGATTATATTGCTCCGAATGTAAAGAGAAAATTGCTCATGGCAACAAACCGACCAGACAGTGCTCATGCCTTAGATGTGGCCCAGGGCAAGCAGAGACATACGTTGATACTTACATTCAAGTACGTTTGCGCCCTCAATTGGAAGAGTTGTTGAATTTACCTAATATGGAAGAAGCCTTAAGGTACAAATTCACAAGAGAAAAGATTAATCCTGACGCTATTGAAGATATTTATGACGGAGAAATGTATAAAAGTTTAGACAGAGAAGGAGAGTTTTTGTCTAATCCTTTTAATTACTCCTTAACATTGTGGACAGATGGAGTAAAACTCACACACTCGTCAAGGGCATCAGCCTACCCAATTCTTTTACAGGTTAACGAACTTCATCCTCATGCAAGGAAAAAGCACCTCATATTAGCGGGAATATGGGTCGGTCGCGGTGGTCCTGCTAGTTTGTCTATAATAATGCAACCAGTTGTTCGGGACGTGCAGTTCGTAAACAATGAAGGCGTTCATAGGGTTCTTGCGAATGGAGCGATGATGATAAGTAGGTTTATAGTGATTTTGTTTACGGCTGATTCCATTGCGAAATGTAATGCTTGTAGAATGAAGCAGTTCAATGGGAAATGTGGATGTCCCACATGTTTAGCACCTGGGATTTTAATTCAGAGGAATTTGAGAGTATACCCTGCACTACCTTTTACACTGCGTACTGATGACGGTATTCGACGCGATGGGGCGATTGCCTATCATACTGGTACAGCAGTAAATGGTGTGAAAGGTTGTTCAGCCCTTGCGGGACTTCCCCAGTTCGATCTCGTCGATAGTGTAGCAATTGATGATTGCCACATGGGCTACGAAGGAGTGGCTAAACAATGGTTCACACGTATTGTAACAGATGTCGGTGAACCCTATTACATTGGTAGACCAGCGATCATGACGAATATTGATCAGCGACTCCTCGAAATCAAAACACCTTCGAGAATTTCCAGAACACCACGGACTGTTACAATGTTCAGTCAATGGAAAGGGTCGGAATGGCGTAACTGGGTGATGTACTACTCTCTGCCTTGTCTCAATGGAATATTGCCACCTGCATATTTGCAACACTGGAGAAAATTTGTCCAGCTTATGTTTATTCTTGATAAATTCTCCATTTCTGCAGCCGACTTGGAGGAAGCAGAAAATCTGGTGGAAAATTTCATTGAAGAATTCCAGAGGCTATTCGGTCATAGAAACATGTCGTTCAACCTTCATCTCTTGAGACACACTCCTGCTTGCGTGCGTAACTGGGGACCATTATGGGCGTATTCTACCTTCCCATTCGAATCTTTCAATCACGAGATTGTTGAAGCGGTGACAAGCCCACACCATAGAGCTGATCAGATAATAACTAGGTTTCTAATGAAGAAATTTATAATAGTTACAATGGGAGAAGTTGAAATCGCGGAGCAGACTGAAATTGCAATTAAAAATCTCTTGGATGCGTCAAGGGTATTTGTTCCTAACGGAATGTCTCCAGGACATTATTTTGTTGGAGAAGGAGAAGTCAAAGTACGCCTTCCTTCAGAACAGCAAATTCGTCTTATTAGAAACGCTGGATTCCCCATTACAGCAGAAACAGAACTGACTCTGTACACAAAGGCGACTAGTCACGGTTCTAAGTACCGAGTGGTTGACGACATTGATAGAAAAACTTGCGATTTTGTAGTTTACAGTAGATCGGGATTTTTTAAAATTTCAAAACTTTTGCGTTTTGTGGACGAAGGTATTACCTTCTGCGGTTTAATAGGAAAAAAATGATAGTTAGAGAAAATCTGTTCGGGACAAATTTTATGAAACGTGTCACTCCTTCTGCACAAGAGCAGTTCATTTCCTATGGTGACGTTATCGTACCGGGGATTTTAATTCCATTGTCGGAAAGAGATTTTTGTGCTGTTCCGTTAGCAAATTCGTGGGAAATGGATTGAAAAGTTCACCTGGCTGTGACCAGTAATGTTACGAGAAATTTGTATTGCTGTGTACGTGAGGATTGTCGGCATGATGGATTAATGCTTGTGTTCGTGTGTATGGGATGGGGCGAGAGGTAGTGTTAAGGAGGAGGTTGCGTTGCTTTATATGATTAGGAGCCGTGTGCACGAGAATCGTTGGTGTTTGCAAGTTGCGTCAAAGTGTGTTAGTTGAATTGATGTATGCAAATTGGGTTAGCATGAGTGCGTATGAGTGTGTAAGTAGAAAACACCAGACGACCGACAAACGAAGAAGGTTTTGCAGGTCACTAAGGAGTAACACAAGAAATTCTGGAGCTACAATTAAAAAAAAGGCAAAGTTTTTTACGTTATGATCACAAACCGACAAATTTTAATTGAACCGTGGAATCAAAAACCTAACCAAGCTTTCGTATCTTTTAAGAACGTCACTATCTGCATCTTGTAAATAGTGTCTTTCTTGAAATGTAGGGAATCATACTTTCTGGAAGATTTTTGACGTATTGTATTCGAATCTCAGCTCTTATTAATAGGCCCAACAGAAAAGCTTTTCAGATATTCTTACTGAAATATGGAAAATACGTTTGTTGATACAGTTGAGGTGATGGATCATCACGAAGTTATATTTAAAAAAATCACAAAATTTGATAGTAATATGCTATCCCTTAAAAAATTTATTCGCAAACTTTAATAAATGTATTTTTACTTATAAAAAATCGGTAATTCAATGTGCTAATTATGAGATTCACTAATTTGTAGATAACTCAATAACATCACGTAACGCTTATAAAGTATAAAATAATATAATTTCTAACAATCTATTTTTAGCTAACAATATTTCTTTAGAAATCAGCCAATTCCGTTTGATACTTATCGGTATTTACTAATAAAGACAACTGACAACGAAATAACTCGCACCAACACATCTGCTAACTTTATCTTACACAAATTGCATTCTTAATATTAATTTAATCTGAAATGGTTATAAACGATTCGTTTAATGTCAACAGGACTCTTTTTAATGACATTAGTGAAGCCAATCTATCACTCCATTATTTTTAATAATTCTTCAATGTAAAGCAACTAAGATTGACCACTTTCAAGTCAACAAAGCTCTCTTTAACCTGTATGCTGCCGGCGATTAGCAAATCCAGCAATTAAGCCTAAATATAGGTTTTCCGGCAGCCTAGTGGTTAATATTGCATTTCAATCCCTTTAGTAGAAAATGAAAAGCTTCTTCTCATTCTTTTATTATTCTGGAATGTATGTAAGAGACGATCTTTTCAATTAAGTTTTAAGAACAGTGGCTGTTTGTCTATGTAAAAGAGAGAGATAGCACTATATAGTAAAATCTCTTTCTCTCTCATGTATGACCTCCCTCTAACCCTCACGACTTTTGTCTGGATCCGTTCATGTTTAAGAAATACGTTCACATACAAATTATTCGTTGGCCATTTCATTTTCATCTTTCTCGGCGTGTTTAATCTTATTTCTATGCTTTTATATCTTTAAAATGTCATTACTTTTCCTTGCTGATGTTACATTTTGAAGCTTACGATATGAAAAATAAAATCTACTTATTATGTTTACTCAAACATAGATTTACAATGAAAAGACAAAAAATCTGTTATACTCATTTGACCTAAGGGAAACTTATCTAAGGACACAGTTCTTCCTACAATTTTGAAAATAGAAAATTTCTTTGAAATAAAAGTTACCTTTTCTTTTACATGTCATCAAATTTAACTTTTATAACGACAAACAGAAAAATGGATGAAGAAATGTTAACGTACAAGTTACTACTCAAGTCTTCAAAATAAAATTTGTGGTCAAATTAAAAATTTTAATAAAAGAAGGATTTTATTTATTTTAAAGTCTGTTACTTTTCATGCAATTAATACCTATATATTTCATCGACTTCTTAAACAAACGCCCACTATATTGAGTCTGAAATTTTGAATTGTGTGATTTTTATTTTTAATTCTCAATCAGCGCCATCACAAATGACAAGTTCATTTCAAATATTAGTTACTTACAGTTATACATGGACAAAACTTAGTTAGCTGCTACAGCTAAAAAAATTAGCTACTAATATTTAATCATCATAGCTAACATATTTGCTAAGATAGATGAAAGTTCCCTGTGATAGCTAAAAGTTTATATATCATAGCGAAAAATAGTTATTTGTCATAGGGACAGCAAAATATTTAGCTGTCGGATCTATACCATTGTAGGCTACTACAGCAAACTATTAGCTGTCTGAGCAAACACATGGGTTGGTTTAGCTAATATTTTAGCTATGATGACTAAATATTCACAGCTAACCTATTTTTTTCCGTTTAGTTTATTTCTTATTCAAAACCTTATGTGATATCTATCAAAATTTAAAAAACTGAGTAAGTTCAAAATACAATTTCTCTGAATCAGTAAAAAATTCAAAGTTTGAAAATGGATTTTTAGAGGCAAAAAATAGTACTTTCATATACTTTAAATGCTTGCAAAAAATCACTTCATGATGTAACTTGGTCTAATATACTAAGGAAACAACGTATTGATGCACTTATCAGCTAGGTATCTCAAAAAGGGTCGTCATCTTTTCTTAAAACACTCATGTGTCAGAATACGCAATTTACAGCAAAGTTTTAGAGAAAATGAAGGCAATCGTTTGAAGAAGCTGATGTGTTGGGGCTATTTTGAGATTTGACTTGGATTCAGTATTTTATAAACCTTTAGAAAAATTTGGTTTGGATTTTGGTTCTAATGGGCATTTAATTACTGTTGGACTGTATATAACAGTTTCATCCCTATAAACTTTTATTTTCTTTTTTGTTGCAGCTATCAATTATTGGATTGCTGTATATTCTAATAAAAAGACAAAGAGAAAAAACGCTTCGAGGACTCCATCCTCAGAAGGGTTTTGGAGGTGTATCAATTTTCTTAAAGAATCGGGTATGGGTTTTAGTGGGTCGGGCTGCAGGTAGTTCGGCAGTTTCTTTATTTTTGTTTTTGTTTACCAACCCCACATAACCGTGGAGTACGGGCTCCATGGTATCTGTAAGCAGATTTCCCAGAATGTCCCTCGTAAAAAAAAAAAAAAAACATAGTCTAAAAATCTTCAATGAACATTTTTTGTATGAGAGACCAAGTTTTTTTATGTCCTAAATGTATACATCCTCATAAAAAGAGACCTCTATGTCGATTTTATTGTAGGAGGTACACCAGTACACTGCGAAAACTTAATCTTACAAACGTCTCACGATGAGACACGTTCGGGACACAAGATATCAGAAATGTTTTACATTGAGACGTTTCTAATGTCTTGTGTCTCGAACGTGTCTCACCGTGAGACGTTTGTAAGGTTCCAGTTTTTGCAGTGTAATCGTAATTTGCAAGATGTTTTTCAGATTTTGTAACTTACGTTTTCATATGGACATTTAGTAATAATGAAAATTGATACACCTCTCTCAACTCCTGCCTCTTGACTTATCGATTATTCTTTAAAGAATGCCAAAAGAGTTCAAGAAACAAGAAGTACGTGCTTTCGAAGGGAGAGAATTGATAGAAAATGTCTGTAATACCGCAACACAGGTTTGTACTACCTTCCATTCTTTTTGTAGAAAAAACTAAAATTTTTAAAAATAATAAACGTTTATGTCCTTTACAGGAATGAATGCTGAAATCCGAGTACTGCTTGTAGTAAAACGTTTTAAGGTCGCAAAACTTTGCAACAACCCGAACAATTATTATCATTCAGTCTCCTACCATATGCTCACAGATAAAAGCAGTGAGTAAACCAATTATATTCATTAGTCATATTTTCTTAAAGTCCTCTTAATTTTGCTAATTATTCATTAAGTTATTCACTATACAAATTTATAGTCGGGTCAATCCATTTTATTTCGACTAAACTGGTCGCGCCTTATTTTTTGAAAATTCTTATTTTTATATAAACAATCATGTTTGGTGAACTTATTTCTGGGATTATTTTTTCAAAATATCTTAAAGTTTAATTAAAACACAATTTTTTCTTTCTAAAGGTTCAGAAAACTCACTTTTAAGTGTAGTTTACTTACATTTTAAACAAGTGGAAAGTTATATCCATTTCATGAATATTTCGGCTTCCTCATAGGGACAAAGTTTTAAATGTCAAAAATAATGAAACAGTGACATCTTTTTATAAATTTTTGTTTTATATTATCTTTATATTTTTATGAATCAATTCGTTTTGTAGAATACAAAATGTTTGCTGAAGGAACTATCTTTAAAAAATCACAATTTTAATAGTTATATAATAAACAAGCTGTCGAGCCCGCCTTCAACGGGCATCTCAGCTAGCGGCGCGCCATCCACCATGTTTATAGGCAAAGTATTTTTTTATCCACTACCATCGGAAATAATAGATGTGATAGACACTCGAGGAAATCACTCATTTTCCTCCCTAGTTGCACAATATACTATTATAGATCTAGAATAAAAATTTAAAGAATTTTTAATATTGTAGGCTTAATTAAATTAAATTTTTTGCTGTTTTTAATAATTTTAAAATATAAATAAACTGCACATAAAAGAGACAGTTTTCTGAACCTTTCAAAAGAAAAAATTGCTTTTTAATTAAACAATCAAAAGAAAAAATTGCTTTTTAATTAAACAATAAGATATTTTTAAAAAATAATGCCACAAATAAGTTCTCCAAACATGTTTGTTTAACATATATAATATATAAAAAAAAAAGAATTTTTAAAAAACAGGTCGCGACCGATTTAGTCGAAATAAAATGGATTGACCCAGTCATTTTTCAATAAATTTTAATTTGTAAATATTTTGTCAATTATAATTGAAGCAGAAAATACATTGACAAAATATTTGAATATTCAACTGAAACAACAATGAAAACTCTAACAAAAATGAAATTAATGAAAAAGTTTTCATGTGCATTTTATGAACATTTTGCTTACTCAGAAGAGGAAAAATTTAAATGTAAAAAAAAAGCAGGGATGACAACGGACACGGCACGACACGAAAAATTAGGTTCGTGTCTTGCCGTGTCCAGGACACGGCAAACTGTTGGGGTCAACGTTTTGTGTTCAGGATACAATACGATTTGCGATCTGCAAAAGTGTCGTGTCAGGACACGACACATATTCTGAAAGACACCGAACACGACACATATTCTGAAACCCAAACGTGTCGTATCCTACAAATATCATTTCTAAACGTGTCGTGTCCTGGACACGGCACGACACGACACGACACGATTCAATCGTACACACCCCTGAAAAAAAGCAAAGGTGACATTTTTTCCATAAATGTTTGGTAATACATAAACTTTAAAATTATACAATTGAGTGTCCCGATCAAATAACGCGACCGACGCGCGAACTTGTCTTTTTCTACTTACAATTAGAGTCAGACGAAGCACGTAAACTAATGCTTTG
>WNHD01003530.1:0-12570 GCA_011057455.1 Ganaspis sp. Gsp50
AGAGTAACCTATAATAAGTGATATTTATAGTCAAATTCTATAAAATATTTGAGTTGGCCATCTCTCCCATATGGCCATCTCCCCCGGAATTACCCTACCCAAAAGGATTTGAATTTTAAGTTTCCCTGTTGATTCTAATTCAATTAAAGGCTTTCGATTGGAGAGAAGTTTTATTCTTTTGAAGAATTGACAATTTTTTGTATAAAATGTGAAACACGAAGAAGATTCACTTCCTGATGTGAAAAAGGATTGTCAATAATGCACTTTAGGGTTTGGAAGAGCAGGAAAAGATGCCAAGATGTCGTGATGCTTACACATTAAAAAAGGTGTGTTTGGATTATTTACAATTGAAATTTTGTAAAATTTAAGAGAGTTGAAAATTGTTGGCTTGCCAATGGCTTGCTTCACAACTAGTTTAGAAGATTTGGAGAAGGAAGTTATAAAAAGATTTAAATTCAAAATTTTTTATTTCAGATGTGTTGATGAGATTTTCATTTCAACATCTAAAAACCAACATCTAAAATTGGTGAAATTAAAGAATTTAACTTAATAGAAATTGAAAATTTACGTTAGCATTATCAATTGATAATATGATGGCTTTTCTGGACATATTTTTACATTTAGAAAATAACCAAATAACAAACTGGTTTCATAAAAAACAACTTGGGCAGGAAGATATATAAATTTTGCTTTAAAACATCCTTTATCTCAAAAAATTGGGGTGACATATTCATTAATCGATAGAGCTAACAACATAAGAAATTCAATATTATTAAACACAAGTCTGGCATTTCTTTTAACATCTTACCAAAATTATTAACTTGACTTTTAATTTTTCCATAACTTAACCTTTAATGAAATTGCAGTTTTTGTTTAATATTTTCTAATCTCAAACATTTTTCAATTTAAATGTTCAGAGCACGGAGTAGTAGTTTAGACTTCTTTATTCATGACTTGTTCTTATATTATTTACAACTAATTGACTTATATATAGATGACTAATTTTCAATAACAGAATTATTTACAATTTCTATAAAAATCCAATAAATCTCTTAATTGTTTATTATTGCACTTTGTAATATCTGAAGAGGACTTATTTTAGGCCTTTTTCTTTCTAATACATCAAAAATTGTGTTTTGTGGAATTTGTTGATCATAAACGTTGTGATTTTCATCGTTATTGTTAAAATTGTATAACACACAACCTTTTTGTATAAGTCAATTGGGCTCAAGACAAACACTGCAAAAACAAGTGTCTTGATTTAAGACATTTAAGTGATCATTTTTAAGACGTTTAGGTGGTCATTTTTAAGACGTTTAGGTGGTCATTTTTAAGACGTTTAGGTGGTCATTTTTAAGACGTTTATTGGTATCTTAAAATTTGGACCAATAAAGAAGCGTCTTACGTTATTTCCACCATTCAGAAATAAACACTAAACGTCTTAAATGTCTAAACGTCTTAAAATAAGACACCTGTTTTTGCAGTGAATTTATTATATTATTATTATAGCAATACATGTAATTTATGGTTTATTAATCGTATATTATCATAAAGAGAACATTTGAGAATAAGATTTACCTTGAAATGTTTCCCAATCGACCCAAATAATTGTCAACTGGAAAAAGTACCAAAATGTTGTGATTGATATATTCAAAGTGAGGAATTCTGTTGATGATAATCAGGCGACCTGGACCTTCTCACTAAAATGTCCTAGTTTACGTAGATGGCTACAGACTGTTGTTCATTCACAAATATGGGAAGACGGATCGATCCATGTCCCTTGAGACTTGATTCGTGATTTATGAGATCGTTAAGAACGACGTTCTCGTTGCTGTCGTCTACATATAACGCGAGAAGGTTCTTTTCTGGCTCGAATGGTATTTTTTTTATTCTTTTGATTTTTTCCCTCTTTTCTTCTTCAGTTGGTCTACACTCTGACTCATTTAATCCATATTCCTATTATCCACATTCCTATTATCCACATTTCTCTTATCCACATTTCTCTTATCCACATTTCTCTTATCCATATTTCTCTTAACCATATTTTTATTAGCTTTATTCCATTTTTTTATATTATATATTCGTTTAAATTTTACTCTCTCCGCTATACTCCCTCCAATTTTTAAAATTATTCGTAATAAATTACGAAATACAAAATACTCTCTGAATCTGAATTAGTAATTTTCTACTAATTCAATGCACAATGAAAAGTCGTTCACAAATTGAAATAGTAAAGATTTACTAATTTTTATTAAAGAAACTACTAATTTAATTAGTAAATTTGACATACATAATCTACACAATTTAAAAAAATTTTTACACTAAAAATTAAATTTTTTCTTTTTTACAAAGAATTTTTAAATAAATATTCAAAAATTCAAGAGAGCGTTAGCGAGCTAGAATAATATCGCTAGTAAACATTAAAGTTTCATTTGCATTTTTCTTACTGAAAATTAATCCAATTTTGAAAAAGTATTATACCAGGTGAAAGTACATTAATTTAATTTTTAATTTTGGCACAAAACTAGCACATAAAGAGAACAAGATTTTGATATAATAGTTTTTCTGTTTTTCGTTAGTGGGGGTGCTAGCGTGATGGACGTCATTTAATCCACTATAAAAAAACTCATAATTTTATTTATTTATAGTAAAATATTATAAACATGTGTATTAAAAAAGATCCTTAACTTGAAAAACAAAACATGGGTTGTTGCATAAATTAAATGCCCCAGTTTTCTTAAATGACCAAACAAATTTTTAAATATGTTTTTTCGCTTCCTGTAAAAACATGAATTTGGTACTTGACCCTTTTTGTCATGCCACCCTTCAATTAATTATTTATTGATTTAAAAACTGTGGATACAAAAGCGTATTTTCCTATATAGTGTGTACAATAAAAAAATATATAAACAAAAAAGTTCTATAATTCAAGGAAAAATATAATTATAATATGTAATAGCAAAAAAAAAAATTTCCGGTACCGGGAATCGAACCCGGGCCTTCTGGGTGAAAGCCAGATATCCTAACCACTAGACAATACCGGAGGTGTAGATACCGGAGAGAATGCACTATATGAACTCACTGCTGCAAAGTGTAAATAAACTACCCAAATAAATGTATAATATATCTATAAGGTACCAATTGAATATATTTTATGCAAAATAATCATTTAAACGTAAACTAACAATGAGTTGAAGCTCAATTTATTTCTGAAACAGAAAATTTTTTTTTTATTAAATTAAAAATTTCTTTTAATGATATAAGAATTTTATTATCAATCTGTACATTAATAACTAGATGATATGTATTCAATTTAATAATTTATTTATACAACTTCATACTTGTCATTTTATTATAAAAAAAACTTACTTCTGCTTGCGAAAGAAATGTTCTTAATACTTTGGTTGAAATTCAATTCGACAGAAGAAATATCGCCGGAATATGAGAAAAGATAGATTTATCTGTACCAGCATAATTCTCTTTGAAATCCAATCATTTGAAATCATTGGATTTACCTGGAGGACATATTCTGTCTTCCTTCTCTCGCAAATCCAGTTTTTCTTTCTTTACTAAAGGATGTCACTTCGTCTGCTGAATTCAGGTCGTAACGTGAATGTAGGCGTTGCAGTTTATCTCCGACTAGTGGGTTTTCCTAATCTTTTTCTGGACGATATGTTTTATACGCTAAGAAACAGATTTTTGCTTGTATTAAAGTTTCACTAATCCAAAAAAATTGTCCCCATCATTTTGTTTTTAATTCTTATGTTTGTTTGCTAATATTATTTTTAAAGTATTTTTAAACTTTATATTTACTTTATATCATTTCTTTTGTATTTTTTTACATTATTGTAATTTAATTTGTAAATAATTGTCACGCGCTCTGCGAAAAAAGGGACCTTAGAAGGAAAACATTGTAGGTTATGTTTGATGATAGTTTGAACGCGAATAAAACTATCATCAAACATAACCTACAATTTTTTCCTTCTAATGCTTTTTTATTCTACGATAATGATGATGTTGATTTTGATAATAATAGTAATAATAAAAAATAATAATAATAATATGATAATAATAATAATAATAATATAATGATGATAATAATAATAATAATAATAATAATAATAATAATAATAATAATAATATAATGATGATAATAATAATAATAATAATAATAATAATAATAATAGTAATAGTAATAAAAAATAATAAATATATCGCTGTGAAAAGACTATTTCGTATGCTGAGGTTTGTTGGCTGTTGTAAAATTCCTTATGGTGTTGCATCGAATCGTCGATGGTAAAGAAACCTATAAACTCTATGATTTTTCACGGATCTTGAAGGTTATCCAAGCAATTTAGTTTCCAAGGTCTATACTATTTTTACAACTTCAATATCGCGACGTGTATTTCTGCGTTTTATGGGATCAACGGCCGATTCCTATTTTGAGCTGCACGCAGTCAAATTGTATTAATTCCAAAATAGAATATATTCCACTTCACAAAATTTCATCAGTCATTCCATTTTACTACCTCGATTAATTTTAAATTTCCAAAAATACAGACTAAAAATATTTAACTTGAAATTCAAAATAAAAAATACGAAAACTAAAATTCAGGTAAATTAAATGGCAACTGATATATTTACCTTCTAATAAAATTTCAATTCGAAAAGAATAAAAATTAAAATGTAAAAAAAGAATACCGAGGTTAGAATTATCGATTTCTTAATCATTTTTCTACTAATTGCTTAACAACTTTGTAAAAAGATAGGGCAAAATAGAAAAAGTTGCTAGTTGTGAATAAATATCTTAAAAACTACAAGATAGGATTAATTTTTGTTTTTTCCTTTTTCTTAAAGGAAAAAGAAAACGTTAGGAACTTACAGGCGTCACTAATATACTGCAGAACCATCTAGCAACAGGTTATAAAACTCGGTTTACATTTATCAATGTCAAATCATCAAAGGGGGCGTTATTGAGTAACAATATTGTGTCACATTGAAATTGATAAAAAGCAGCGAATTTCAGTAATTCTTGTAATCTTTCCTTTAAATCAATGTTCTATACAAAAGTAGTTTAATGATCTGTAAAATAATTCCCCGCTAAGCTGAAAGAATTTGTTGTCAATCACAATGCAGGCTTTGAGCCGGTAAGCCTTTGAAAGCTGCTCTAGTTTGACTGTACATGTATCAGTATTGTATGCAAATCTAAGTATTTTTTGTATCATGCCCAATGACTTTAACTAATACCTACTAATTGTCCTTGAAATTCACTCCTCTTTTTGTGATTACAAAAAGAGAAGTAAATTTCTCTTTTCCTTTTTGAATTTGCATTTTCTTAAAAGCGATGTTTTTCGAAAAATATATATATTGAAAAATTTTATCAATTAACAATGATGGATTGATATAGGGTCTAAGATTTTCATTCAAGTGACACACATTGCAGGAAAAAAAGGAGTCTTGTAGATCAGGGTCGACGTCAAACAACTACTGACCCACTTTTTTCTGACAGTTTCGATTTGCGGTTTGAAAACGCCTAGGTGTCGATCATCAGTTCCTCTGATTTCAATCGACCTGATTTGTTTCTCTCAACCTCTCTAATCTTCTTTATTCCAGCTTTTCAAAGTTTTTTTCAAAGCTTTTCAAAGTTCTTTATAAGAATATTGTTTTCTTTATATAGATTTTGTCCCTTGAAGGATTTTTAGCATTCTCTTACCCTTCTGTTTCGTTCTGATCTATATTTCTAGTTAATGACAATCGTATTTGCAAAAAAGTAATTTTCAGTTGAGTTGCACGATGAGCGAGAAACTTGGTCTATTCTCTTTGTCAAAAAAGGAGGTTTGACGATGGAATGAAAAGCCACTTGGTTTTTTTCTGTTTCGTCTTTTCTCTTAGCGAGAGGTAGAAAAAGAATCGAAATTTTGTACATTGCATTCTATTGTGTGAGAAAATGAATTGTAAATCACTATTTACTTGCACTGAGTACTACTGCGCATGTCTAACTTGCATAGGGTGCTACTGCGCATGTTTATCTTGTATAGAGTAGTACTGCGCATGTTTATCTTTCATTAAGAACTACTGCGCATCACTAACCTGTACGAACTACTACTGCGCATGTCTAACTTATATAGAGAACTACTGCGCATGTTTAACTTGAATAAGAAACTACTGCGCATGTCTAACTTAAATAGAGAACTACTGCGCATGTTTAGCGTACTTACGGTATTGCAGCGCATATCTAACTTACTTTAAGTACTACTGCGCATGCCCAACAAGCGTAGAATACCACTGCGCATATCTGACTTGCACAGAGAGCTACTGCGAATGTTTAACTTGCATGGAGTACTACTGCACGTGTTTAACTTGAATAGAGTACTACTGCGTATGTCTAGCTTGAATGGAGTACTACTGCGCATGTCTAGATTGAATGGAGTACTACTGCGCATGCCCAACAAGCGTAGAATACCACTGCGCATGTCTGACTTGCATAGAAAGCTACTGCGCATGTCTAACTCGCATAGAGAGCTGCTGCGCACGTCTAGCTTTCTTAGTTGGTCATAACCTCAGTTCAAGTGAACCAAACAAAAAAAATAAAACATTTCTACGCTTATCGTTGTATAAATTAGTTATTACTTTATCTCACATGCACTCTACGTCACGTATATTCATAACTAAATATATTTCCAACTTCATTTTATTTCTTTAAAAAAACCACCACTTTTTATAGAAAGAATATATAATATTTTATAATAAAAGTGAAAAATAAAAGAAACGAGAAGAAAGAAAGAAATAAAAGAAAATTACAATTTTCCGAATTTTCATACCTTTTTACAATTCGAACTAATTAATCGAAATTTTTGCTCAATTGTAACAAGTATCTTACAGTGTTTTCATAATAGTAAAGGTAGTTTTGAGACGGCATTGCACCACGTCTGACTTTCCATTATAATTGTGCAATCATACAAATGTTACATTACGAGAATTGGAAAATGTAAATAGTTAAAGATATTTCATCAAGATCTGCGCCTCGGCACGTTTCAGAGTGTTTTATCGGCATTTGCGGTGAAGCTTGTACCTAAGTAGTACACCAATAGTAATATAATCGCCAGGATTACTATTAATATCATAGTCTGTTCTCACCGTACTCCCGCATATGTGTTTTCATTTATATCCCTTTCTCTGAGCGCAGACTGCAACTAACAGGTTGGCGTCTGGCTATAATAATTTACAACTTTACGAGAGAGAAGGTTTTTAGCAACAGCCATGTGAATTGACTTCACTTGCATCCGGAACTCCTTCCTTACTTAATCTCTCTTATCATTATCCTATAACTAATATCCCTTGTATCCCTCTCATTTCATCCACACCGACACATTATTTTAGACTAAAAAAAATGTGTTTTTTAGGATCAATTGCCAGCTTGATAAAATAGTTTGAGCTCTTTTCTCGCCTTGGAAAATTAACTGTCTGCGTGCAATAACTGCCTCTGAGCTCAAGCGCAACTTTTTTGCGCAGCCAGAATAGTAGGAATAGCTTGTGGATTTTTAATTACGTTTGTTAACAATTGCTGAAGGGATTCAAAGTTTAGGATTTTTAAGAAAATATTATCGAACTTTGTTTTTCTTTTAAGAAATCCAATACAATTTCCTGCAATTACAAAATTTTAAAGTGTCATTGCGTCATGATTGTGGTCAATGAAATGAAATACATTTGTCATTTTAAAAAAACAAAACCACCGGATGATTGACAGAGAAATGGGAATATAAGTTCAACGGAGATTTCCATTTTGTCAATCAATTTTATTTATTTCTATAAGTTTTATTATTCATTTTTATTTACATTTATTTTACTGTCAGTTTTTTGTAGAAAGATAATATTAATTATTCACTGTCAATGTTATTTACTTATCGTTTGATGGAAAGAGAATTCCGATTGCTAATGATGTGAAATTTTTATTATGTCATGCAATCTACTTTTGAAATTAAACATCGTTTTTCGTCAGTATAATATTTCTCGGGTTTACTGTTATCTTTTAATATTCTGGTACTTGTAACTAACATTAACCTTTTCTGATCCTCGGTTTTAAATAATTTGTAATAAACCAACTTTTTTCTCTATTTATGGATCTGGAGATGTCCAATTAAATGGATGAGGCTGGGTGTGGTTTTCGAATGGAGGTGCTCAGTTGCAAAAACGCGCTTAAGGTGAAAAAGTCTATTTCTAATCGTTCATAATTCGTATATATCAAAAAAGCCAATCAGGAGTGACTTTCCGGTATCCAGGTCAGACTTCTTGTTACATGCACATGTGCGTGTCTAAAGTTACAAGAAGATCTTCGCTTAGCGGTACTCTGGATCTCAATGTAAAGGTGAATTTCATCTAAAAGCCAATAATTTCTCAATAACTTTAGACAAATTGCAAATCCTGCAAGTTTCAGCCATCTTGATTGAAGGTTTAAAATTTTAAATAACATTGCATTTTAAGTTGAACAAAACTATGCTTTTGTTACAAATATTTTTTAATACTGTTGGAAAATGCTTTTTATTGTATAAAAGAACTTTTTTTATTGTATAAAAAAAGTTGTATAATAACTGATTAACTAATCAGTAATTGCCGCATGCAATAACTGCCTCTACACGTGAGGTTTATTCAACAGAAATTGTAACTACAGCTCAAAATTTTGATAAATTAGTTTCTATATTGAAGATGAAAATATTCATTGGTTGGATGTTTTTGTGTGCCGCTGAAAGTTAATTGACATAAATTAAAGTTCAAGACCATGGAAATAGAGATCAAGTTAAAGTCCATTGTCATTTGTGTGTCAGAAATTTCAGCTTGACCTCGCACCAAAGAGACTCAATTTTAATCGCAGCAATTACGAAAGTATTTATTGATACCCATTCTGCTTTTGTAGCTATAAAAGCAAATTTATTTCAGCAACCATATACAAACTCTAAATAACCCATGAGGCATCATTTTCTTTTAAGTACATACTCCACAAGCAGTTTGCAATTTAAATTTATTTACGAGTCTTTCTACCATTTCCTGTCTCACTTTGTTCGGATCACGAGTAAGGCACGTCTCCTGTCAAGACCTTATTTCAATTGATTATTAAAATTAAAGGCTACTTATGGAAATCAATGGTAATGACGAGCCTTGACCTTTAGAATTCAATATTTCTTAGACTCACTTGCCTCGATTATCTGTTTGTTCAACTTCCGTGGAAAGTAGTTTCGTTTAAATATTCAAGTACAATGACAAATTTAATAATCGTTCGGCTGATCCGGATGTACGTGAAAAACCATGTATGTTGATAAACAGATTTCATATTGTGTATACAATTCATATTGATAAAATTCATATTGGTAAAATTCATATTATGATAAAATTCATATATTGATAAAATTCATATTGATAAAGTTTATATTGGCAATTACAACCATGCCATCTATATTAACGAAATGTTTTGTTTTCCGAACCAATTCATTTTCTTGGTAGAAAAAGGAAATGATTGTTATCGTCATCTTCGAATTAACGGTTTCAAAAGAATGAAGGTTAATGTATGAGGATGGACATTAGAATGTCTAATATACAATCAAGTAACAAAGTTTATTGACAAAATGAATTGATACATTTTTTAACTTCTGCAAAGGGTAGCTTTTAACTTTTGCAGAAAGTAGCTTAGCTAACTTCTGCAAAGATAATGAAAAATCCCAAGTGCGAATAGAAGGATGGCAAATTATCTTTTCTTTCAAAAATTTCTGTTTCGTTACCCTCATGGTATATGCCGTTCTCTAAAGTACAATTTTCTACCTTATTTTTGCGAAAACTGAAAGTTTATCTAAGATGGTATACATCTGTGGATAGCTGAAGGCATCAATGATGACCTATGCCAATTTGATATCCGGAAAGGATCTCACGATTACTTTCGAATAAACCTTGAGTTTCATCGTAGCTTGGTGAGAATTATTGGTACTTTGTTGAAACACTTCTGCAGTTTATTTGACCGAAACTAAAAGTGCAGGTTTGTAGACTCGACAACTTTCTCGATCGAGATCAAGTACTCGTTTATCTCTTGAAACACACACTTCTATAAACCATTGTTCGGCATTAGCGGCAAGTCCGTTTTCGCATCACGGAAGAGCACAACTTTTTAAAATCATAGGTTTTATCGACCCCAATTGTATCGAGCTTTAATTGTAGGCAACCTCCTATCGTCACTGTTACCAAATCTTATACAACAAAGTAACACCTAATACACAAAAAGCAGCTTTCGGTGCATTGAGGATTCACCTTTTTTGATAGATGTATTTCACTTTCCTTTATAAGTTCCATTGATGTTTGATTTCGAAATGAACAAAAAGGAAATTCAATGTTTTGAAGAAAAGAGAGGATTTACTACAATTTCAACATGTTGAAAGCAAACGGATAATGGGTGATGTTTCATAACGGTAATTATGATCGGTGCATAATAATCAGAAGGTAGTTATCGATACCTCAAGGTCGGGTAAAAAGCCAAAGGTCTCGAGTTTCTGCTGAGTGCGACCGGAGAAGATGCCTCGGGCGAATTATCTCTACTCCGTTTACAGACTTGTAAATAATTCATGGTCGCGCAAAGTTCTCGAGAGGAAGAGCAGGTGCAGCTGCCGATTCAGTATATGTGTTAGATATCAGCCTCTGCTTTTGTGTTAATACCTGCGTGGTCAAAGCCTCTGACAAGCTCACCATTGTTCCGACAACCCTAAATTGGAATTCCAGATTGGGTATCTGCATCTGATCCAGACGTCTCATTGTCAAAATCGCCGCCGCTTCCTGGTCACGCGGTTTTAATTACTTCCTATTGTCGGAAGTCATATTTGTTAAAATTGTCACAGTCCAAGTCATTTCTTCAACAAGAAATTTCATTTCCAGTCCATGTCATTTCTTCACTGCGCTTAAAGGAAAACAATATCTCTTAAAGATTCGTCAACTCATTTAAATGAAGCTTATAGGCAGGCACTCTTCGCAAACGGCTTTTGTTTTCTACAGACGTGGAATTGAATAGTGATTGATTAGGTATAAAAGTAGGTTTGAAAGTGTTAAATCCGTATCACACTTTAATTGCATTATGAATGATTATTATATTATTATAATGGTCATTATAGCAGGTGTTCTGGGAGGCACCGTCCAGTGTCCCGCAATACTAAATATGGACACCCTTCGTCATCTGTCACTGCCCCTACCAGCGATTCTGTCCCACGCAACGTACTATTCTGATCTCCCGCGTCCGATTGAAGTCTTGCCAGTCACTGAAACATGGTCCACTAAGCCGGATGCTGTGTACCAATCTTCCTCAATCCGTGCTTTTTTCATGTTCCTTTCAACCTCGTCATTTTTTAATCTGAAGATGACTCAATTCAGAAAACCAGTTGCCTTGCAATTTCGAATCAAGTGATTAAACAGCAAGTGAAGATGCCTCCCTGCTCTGGATATATGCTCCTTGCTTTTCTTCTGTCAGTTGGCTTCTGGCTTATCCGGATTATCCGAAGGATACACTTTGACACCTTCGGAGTCACAACTGTCCTTAGGTATTAGTTTGTGGAATATATTCGTTGATGTTATGAAACAATCAACTATCTAAACTATCTTTGTAGGTATCCTGTTTCGGTATAGAGCTTTTTCTGTCCGTAAAATCATTTTGGTGTTCATGTGGTGCTTTAGGATTCTTATACCTGTATAGTCCTTGAAGATTCTTTTTATTTAGATATCTTGTACCCGCATATCGTATGGTAGGAGATTGATTTTCATTCTACATACATTAAACTTATTGTTTGAATTAATCCATTAGGCATAAACATCATCCTAAGGTTATAGTAACAAGTGCAGGGATCACAGTTTGTCCCCTTTTTTACCTTATGCCCTATTTTTCCCCTTATTATCCCCTTTTTTTTAAAGAAAATCCCCTAAAACACCTAAAATCAAGTATTTTTCCTCCTTTTCCCCTAATTTTCAATAAGTTTTTTTTATAATTTTTAAACAATAATACTTCAGACTCCTTAAAAATACTTCAAATTTTTAAAAATATAGTAAGTTGCTTTAAAATATTCTCAAATACTTTCCAATACTTCAAAATATTTAACAACACTTAAAAACTTTTCAAAATACTTCAAAATATTTAAAAATATTTACAAATATTTAAAAATATTTACAAATATTTACAAATATTTAATTATACATACTTAAAATTACTTTAAAATTGTTCAAAATACTTTAAAATACTTCAGACTGCTTAAAACTACTTCAAAATATTTGCAAATATTTAAAAACAGGTACTAAAAATATCTTTAATATTCAAAAATACTTAAAAATACTTTCAAATATTCAAAAATACTTAAAATTTCTCTACAATACTTCAGCCTACTTAAAAATACTTTAAAATATTAAAAAATACTTAAAAATCATCTAAAATACTTCAGACTACTTCAAAATACTTCAAAATACTTCAAAATATTTTCAAATACTTAAAAATATCTTTAATATATTCAAAAATACTTAAAATTACTTTGAAATACTTCAGATTACTTCAAAATACTT
>WNHD01003531.1:0-12569 GCA_011057455.1 Ganaspis sp. Gsp50
AGTTGATTCTCGTTTTGATGTTGATTGATTTATGTGTTTCAAATTAAATAATAATTATATTTGTACGCGATAAAATTTTAGCGCGTTACAAAACATATTAAAGCATGAAGTATAATACAACAAAAATGACTAAAAGAAAGTCATATGTCGAGAACAATGAATTGGTTTACAAAAAATATATAAAAAGAAATAAATAAAAATACTTATCGACCAACGGCGTCTCGAGAATCGACTCGCTTCCAAACTCCAAATAATCTGGATACTCGTTCTATTGCGGTTGGATGTTTTTAGAAAAACCTTTTTATTTTGGATAATCGCAAATGACTTCCTACTTTTGTGCACACAAGAGTAGTTAGAATTCTCCTTTCTGGTTAAATAAGTTAACAAAAATATTTTTGATACCTTTCAGTACACAGAGTTAAACATACCTAGCGAATTCTTGGCAAGACACGGGATCAGTTGTCTTTTGCACGTCGGCCGAATAAGTAAGCCTAATTTCTTGAGTAATTTTCGTCTTTCTATGACTTTCCCTACTACTTTAGTTTACTTAATGAGTAATCGTACCTTCTGACGAATCACGAAGGTTTTCGTTTATTCGCATTCTTTTGTTTATCACAAATTACTCATCGCGTTGAAGGCAACTTTATTTAACATTTGAACATTTTTAAATAAAAATAAATTAAATATAATATATCGCTACAATAGTATACATCAAAATTTCTGAATTATGATATAGCTTTTGGAATTTTGATTTTGAAAATTGACTTTTTATTGTAAAATATAAGACAGACATTTTTTTAGACAATACTTGAAGGTTGTTTTTGACAGATAGATGTTTCCTCCATCAAGAAGCAAATTTTTATGAAATGAAAAAAAAATTCCACTAGTTTATTCTACTTTCTATTGTTATACTTTTCATTATTCGTTAATAAACTTCATGACAATTCATTCATAATAAATTCTTTATTTTCTCTTTATGATTTTCTTTTCTTTATTCATAAACTGATGATAATCTTTTATAGCGAGTTTTAAGCGCGGGAGGCGAGATTTGTGTATTTTGAAGAGTTTCAAAATCGTTAAAACCGAATGTATTCACTCGAGGGATACGTGTTGAGACCAGCTGTGTTTGAAAGAAACTTAATTCTTTGCTCGATGTGCAAAATCTGCTCTTATGGTCCCCTTTCTATTATTTCTCGTTTCATCCAAGGGTATGATGGAATTTTGCAAAATTTAATTTTAGACCGGAATCAACCGCAGATTTTTTCTATCACAAAGCACTGACTGTTTGCAAAAATGTCTCATTTTTATTTGTTATTGTCGTCATTCTTATTGCTATAATTGATGCTTTTAAGTGCAAGATTATTTTTTCATGATTATTTTATCTCTATTTAGTAAAGAAATTTCTTTTTACTATTTTGTAAAAAAAATCTTTCTTTGTATTGTATTGTATTTTATCTTTTGATTTAAAAAGTTTATAAAAAATTAGTTATACGTAATCGAGTATTCATCATTTTAAAATGTTTAATTTCAGATTTTTAGTAAAATAAAAAACGTACTTGTGTAAAGATTTTTATAAATAAATAATGTTAAATAATTTTAAATAATTTTAAATAATGTTAAATAATTTTAAACAATTTAAAATAATTTTACATAATTTACTGCTGGTATTATTAATTTTAGTATTCTGGTTTTATTTTTCGCTTGAATTGAGAAGAACAATGTACCTTTTGATATAAAGAAAGATAGCACCAACTGTTTAAAAATGTTAGCGTGTCAATAATTTCCGGTAGTAGAAGAGTTTACGAGGTATTTAATTTCGAAGATGATTCGAAGACATATGCAAACCGGGTATAGTAGCCACTTTTTATAGGTTTCTTATACTTTTATACAACATATTACCATTTTTGTCGCTATACGACCGGTCGTAGAATCTTTTTATGACGAATTTTAGAATCATCCGCTTCTTTCTTTCATACCAGTTATAACAAAATTGTATTTTCATATATAGTAAGAAATTATTGCTATACTCTCAAAAGCAAATATTTTATAAGCAATATTTTGTAAATATTAAAAATAGAAATATTATTGAAAAATAATTTTAATAATAATTTCTATTTCATTAAAAAAAAGTGTAAATACAAACATTTTCTATCTCTTTCTTAAATTTCTTTCCTGAAATCTCCTCTCGAATTTCGTCTTCGAGGTTTCCTTCTTCGAATTTCCCCCTTCTAAGTTTCCACCATTCTAACTTCCCACCACACAAACTTCCCTTCTGAAAATTTCGCCCTTAAACTTATTTCTTGAAATTTCTCTTCTTGAACGTTCCCGTCTCAAATTTTTTCATTCTCGAAAACTGCAAACTTAAAATTCTCGTTGGGCGTTTTTCGATAATTTTTTCCATCCTTTTCCCATTTTTTAATTTGTCCTCTCAAACTTTTCAAATCTCGGAAAATTATGATAGTGAAGTTTGCAACGTTTAAAAACGAAAAAGTTTAAAATAAAAAAAAAACTCAATACAAAAATTTTCTAAATAATTCACAATATTAAATCCAAAAAAAGCCGGATATACCAAAAATGAACCATTATTTTGCCCAGAAACAACCCTTAACTAATAATTATGCAAAAAAAGTTAAAAAAATCAAATTTAAACATCAAGAACAAAATTTGTAGATACGAAAACAATATAAATTAACAATCTGAAATCGGACACAAAATTTAACACCCTTAACCAATCCGGAACAACACGACATTTTCAAAAGACTACCCCTAAAAATTAAAAAAATCTCACTAAAATCCAAAACCATTTTTTTACTATTAAAAATAAAACTAGTCACTTGCTAAAAGAGTGAGAAAATGTTTCGCAACCCTTACTCGTCCGGAACAACCCCTTTTTTTATGAAAAAAAACCCTTAAAAATTAAAAAAATCATAAAACTCTCCTTCAAATACAGAACCAATTTTTTATTATTAAAAATAAAATTAGCTCATTGCTAAAACAGAGAAAGAAAGCTTCGTACTCCTTACTAGTTCCTACTCCTTACTATTTTTAATAGTAAAAAAATGGTTCTGGATTTTAGTGAGATTTTTTTTAATTTTTAGGGGTAGTTTTTTTATAAACAAAGAGGTTGTTCCGGACGCGAAAGGGGTGCGAAAGTTTTTTCTCTCTTTTAGCAATTGCCTAGTTTTATTTTTTATAGTAAAAAATGGTACTGGGTTTTAGTGAGACTTCTATGATTTTTTGAATTTTTAGGGTTAGTTTTTTATACAAAAACGGGTTGTTCCGGACATGTAAGGTTTGAAACTTTTTCCACCTTTTTAGCAATTTCCTAGTTTTATTTTCAATAGTAAAAAAATGGTTCTGAATTTAGTGAGATTTTTATAATTTTTTGAATTTTTAGGAGTAGTTTTTTGAAAAAAAGGTTGTTCCGGACGAGTAAGGGGTATGAAACTTTTTTTCTCTCTTTTAGCAATTGCTTAGTTTTATTTTGATTAGTAAAAAAATGGTTCTGGATTTTAGTGAGATTTATATGATTTTTGGAATTTTTAGGGGTAGTTTTTTCAAAAAAAGAGGTTGTTCCGGACGAGTAAGGGGTGTGAAACTTTTTTTCTTTCTTTTAGCAAGTGCCCAGTTTTACTTTTAATAGTAAAAAAATGGTTCTGGATTTTAATTGAGATTGTTTTTAATTTTTAGGGGTAGTTTTTTGAAAATATCGTGTTGTTCCGGATTGGTTAAGGGTGTTAAATTTCGTGTCGAATTTCAGATTGTTAATTTATATTGTTTACGTATCTACGAATTTTGTTCTTGATATTTTATTTTGATTTTTTTAACTTTTTTTGTATAATCATTAGTTAAGGGTTGTTTTTTGGCAAAATAATGGTTCATTTTTGGTATATCCGGCTTTTTTGGATTTAATATTGTGAATTATTTAGAAAATTTGTGTATCAAGTTTTCTTTAATTTTAAAATTTTTCGCTTTTAAACGTTGCAAACTTCACCATCATGGAAAATTACCCTTTAAAGTTTTCTCTTTTTTGCACTTTACCGAATTCTTTGTCCTTTAGTTTTCTCTTCATCATTTTCCCTTTTGAATATTTCCCTTTATAATATTAAACTTCAAAGATTTTTCCTGGTAATACCTTTTTTGAGATGTCTCTTTATTTTTGACATTCTTTTCCTAAACCTTAATATTTCTCAATTTTTTCCTTTAACTTTCCATGAATCGGAATTTTTTTTTATTTTTTAGCCACGGAAAATTTGTTTCTTTAACTTTCTAGTCACCTCTGAATATTTGGCAATTGGAATTCCACTTCAAGTAATTGTAAGTTCCAATTTTTGAACTCTTTCCCCCACCCGAAAATTTCCCTTTCGATATTCTTTTTCTTCTAACTTTGCCTCAACCTTCCTTCGAAATTTCCATCCCTTTCAAAATTCTTCCTACTAATTTTTCCTTACCCTTGAACTTTCCTTTCCAAGAAATCTCTTCTCTTGAACTGCTAATTTCGACCTTGAATTTATTTTTTCCAAAATTTTATCCCTGAACTTTTTCACCAATTTTTTTTTTAATTTTTCCTCTGAATTTTTTTACTTTTGAACTTTCTTGACCTTTCTGGTTTCACCTAAAGTCCTTATCCTCAAACTTCTCTCCAGCATTCTACTTTTCACTTCCTCCCTCTAACTTGCACTCCCCCGGAAATTTCACTCATTGAATTTTTCTCCATTTTTACTTTTTTCTCGACCTCTGCACAACATTTTCATATAAGTTTGCACTCTGAACAACTTCTAGTCCGAAAATTATCCCCTCACCTCTTTAATCTATGTAGTCACTATTTGAAAATTAAAAATCGTTTTGATTTTTTTATTATTTTTGAACATGTGGCATATTAACCTATTAACGCTTTGGTGCACGGATTTTTTATTTTATTTTTTTTGCACGGAACAAAGTTTAGCGGTATGGATTCATATGTTAACAATTTTTGAAAAATATTTGAATCATAGTTCCTTATGGGAAATTATACGCTCTTTCAGATTCCGGTAACAAAATTTTTATATATTTTGTTTTCAAAGTTACAGCTATTGTTTTGCAAAAAGCACGATTTTTTCAAGTTCGTAATTTAGAAAACTTTTTTTTCACAACCAAATAATTTTTGAAATATATTATCCACACAAAATTTTTAGTTCTAGAATACTATAGTTTACAAAAATATATGACCCAGTTCGAAATTCAATATGGCGGTCTCAGAAACGGCGTTCAGAAACAAAATTTTTTTTGAATTTTTAAAATTTTGATTAATAAAACTAAAACTTTGTTTAAGAGGGTTTCTGGTGTCGCTGATTACAAATTTAGGGTTAAAAATGTATTTTCGAAATTTTTGGTTCAAAATGGCGTCCCTGATATTTCGGAATTTTTTAAATGTTGATTAATCGAAGTGAGACTTAGTTTAGGGTGGTTTCTGAGATCGCTGATTACAAGTTTGGGATTAAAAATTGTATTTTCAAAATTCTTCGTTCAAAATGGCGTCCTCAAAATTTTTAATTTTTCAAATGTTGGTTAATCGAAGTAAAACTCATTTTGTAAGGGTTTTTTGGTTTTTTGTTGAAGAATCTGGAGCTAAAGAATGCTTTACTACTCCCAAAGTCCTCCAAAACTGAATTTCACTTTAACTAAGCAAAATCTAAAACATTCCAAATTTTGGGTCCGCTATTTTGAATCAAGAATTTTGAAAATACAGTTTTGACTCCAAATTCGTAATAAAAAACTCCAAAAACCCCCTAAACTGAGTTTCACTTCGATTTTAATAATTATTCCAAAAATTCAAAAATCTTGGGAGCGCGATTTTGGATCAAAATTTTTGAAAAAACAGTTGTTAATTCCTAATTTGTAATCGGCGACCCTAAAAAGCATCTTCAACTGTGCTTCAATTCGATTTAACAAAGTCAGAAAAATTCCAAAATTTTGGGGCGTTATTTTGAATCAAAAATTTTGAAGATACAATTCCTAGCCCCAAACCTGTAATAAGAAATCTCAGAAATCCCCCTAAACTAAGTCTCACTTAGATTAGTCAAAATTTGAAAAATTCCAAAATTTTAGGGACGCCATTTTGTATCAAAAATTTTGAAAATACATTTTTACCTCTAAGGTTGTAATCAGCGATCCCAAAAACCCTTTTAAACGGAGTTTTAGTTTGATTGACCAAAATTATTAAAATTAAAAACATTTTTGGGGGCGCTAATTTAGAATCAAAATTTTTGAAAAAACAGTTGTTGAATCCAAAGTTGTAATCTGTGACACAATAAACCCTCTTAAGCTGAGCTTCACTTCAATTAATCAAAATTTGAAAAAATCGAAAATTTTGGGGACGATTTTTTGAATCAAAAATTTTGAAAATACAATTTTTTAACCCCAAACTTATAATTAGCGATCTCAGAAACCCCCTTAAACTAATTGTAAGTCTCTCTTGGATTAAAATTTTT
Source organism: Ganaspis sp. Gsp50 (assembly GCA_011057455.1). NCBI lineage: Eukaryota > Metazoa > Arthropoda > Insecta > Hymenoptera > Figitidae > Ganaspis > Ganaspis sp. Gsp50. The sequence goes on from WNHD01003531.1 coordinate 6,471, forward strand.
TTTAAAAATTCCAAAATTTTAGGGACGCCATTTTGAATAAAAATTTCGAAAATGCATTTTTTAACTCTAAGTTTGTAATCAACGATCCCAAAAACTCCCTTAAACGTAGTTTTAGTTCGATTAAACAAAATTGAACAAATTCAAAAAAAAAATCGTTTTTAAACGCCTTTTTTGCAGCCACCATATTGAATTTTGAACTGGATCATGAATTTTTGTAAAATGTAGGGTTTATGAATGCAAGATTTTGTGTGGACAATATTTTTAAAAAATTGTTTGGATTTGAAAAAAAAGGATTCGTAAATTACGGACTTCAAAGAATCGTGTTTTTTTGCCAAAAAAAGCTGTAACTTTAAAAAAAGTGTTTACATTTTCTCTCTAAATTTCAAATCTACTTATATTAAAATATAATAGGTATCAATTCTTTTCCAGTGTAAACAATTTAGATTACGTCTTAAGATAACTTGTCGTCTATAAAACTACTCAATAGTAATTTAGAAATTAAAATAAATTAAAATTATAAAAGTTATTTCTAAATTATTATTGTTTTTGTTTGTGCGCACAAGCCAATTTCAAAGTTTTCTTGTGACGCGTGGGAATTTACTTTAAATTGTTAAAAACGAAACACATTTAAATTAAATTCCGGGAAAGGATATAATTGTTCGAATTTAACACAAAATACATTTAACACAATTTATTTAGCAGAAAGATTAATGAAAGTCATTTCACAATATTTAAGACCAGATTTTTGTAGATACATTAAAAGGATAAATGCTATTTGATCGTCAGCCATGAGAACACTGACTCGTCTCTTTAGATCTACTCTTATTTTGGTTCGCTATTTTGACATAGCTCGTTAATTTTCGGAATTCGTCATTTCTTCATATTATCTCGCAACAGTTTTTATTATTACCATTTGTTATTATTATTATTATTATTAGGAAAAAACATAAAAAAGTGAACATTTTATTGTTATAGCCTATACTTTTTTTTCTATGAAAAATTAAAAAAATATAGTTTTGACCGAATTTAAAATGTGAATGTCGAGTGTCCCTCAAGTAGAAAATTTCAAAGACAGTCTTTCTTCAGTCTGTCATTTATCCCTTTCTGTCCTCTCCACAGAAAAGTAATTTCTTGCAGTAACTTTTGATGCAACACATGAAAACTTTTTATCTTGCGTTTCACATGTGCCAGGACTGAAAATCAAGTGCCCTCTTAAAGCGTAACCCTTTTAAAGATTAGATTCTCGCTGCACAACGTCACTCCAACACTTTTTCATCTTCTTGCCCAGAAGACCCCATTTTTTTAGCAGTATCATAAATCCAGGCTGCGCTTGCGCCAATGACTGACGAGCGTCTTGTGGCGCGACGCCAGGCGTCGGTCAGTAACGCGACGTGCGCCGAAACAATCGCACGTTCGTTTTCCCGAGCTTCCAGAGGGTGTTTCGTTTACAATGTAATACGCGCGATGTGGCGCTTCCGATAATGTCATCGGACACGAGGTCTTCGGTTTTCCGAAATGGAGCGGTACCCGGATTCCTCACAATTAAAAAAAAATTCTAAATTACTTGTCACTCTAATTGTAAAGTTTCACGTGGTGAAAAAAAGTTGGAAAAATTATCATACGTAAGAACTTTTTTTTTTAATAAAGATGTTTTTAAATTTGAGAGCCTTCGAGGTGTTTTAAAAAAATATGTAAACAAGATGAAAATTTTGCCGAATTATTCCAAGCATCTGATCTTGTAATAGAAGATTGGAATACTTTTAAGAAGAGGACTTTTCAAGTTGAATTTCTTGCAAGAGAACCAAAGTACCGGATCTTAAAGAGTTTACAAACTACGGGATTTTAAAAAAAGTGGGAATCTTTGGAAAAGATAAAAAGTGGGAATCTTTGGTAAAGATACAAACTGAGAATCTTTGGAAAATATACAAACTGAGAATTTTTAAAAAGGATACAAAGTAAAAGATTCTTAAGAAAAGGCAAAAAATAGATTTTAAAAAAATATCTAAAATACGGAATTATTGTAAAAGTTGTAAAATACTGGATCTTTAAGAAATAGTGAAAGATCAGTATATCCCGGATATTAAAAAAAAGCTAAGAAAATATTTGGAATAGAAGATCGTATAAAGATCTAAAATACTGAATAGTTTGCAAAAAGTTTAAAATACGGATTCATTGAAATACATAATTTTTGGAGAGAGATCCGATCTTCTTAAAAAGAGGAGAAAATTTTAGATAAAAGACAGGATTTTTTGAAATTGAAACAAAGGGTTAAAATCCTTTTTTAAAAGATTTAAGATAGGTCTTTAAAATATAGACAAATTATAGATCTTCAAAAAGGCTCCAAAATACTAGATCATTAAAAAAAGGCCGAAAATATTAGATCTTTAAAAAAAGACCAAAATACTAGATGTTTAAAAAGATCCTAAAAGCAAGATCTATAAAAGTACCCTAAAAGCTTGGTTTTTAAGAAGGCCCTAAAAATACTAGATCTTTATAAAAGATTTTCAATTTGGGATCTGAAATAAGAACTCTTTGAATTCAAGTACAAGATAAGAGATTATAAACAGATCTATTTTCGCAAAGATCATGGAAACGACAAAATAAAAGATCTGCGAAACAAGAATTGGATAAGACAAAATAACAAAGCTTTTAAACAACAAAATAAAAGATCTTTAAAAAAAATAAGAAATTGGAAACGACAAACTAACAGATTTTTTAAGCAATAAAATAAAAGATCTGTGAAACAACAAAATAAAAGATTTTTGGAATAATAAAATAAATGAACTTAGAAAGAAGTAAATAAAAAATATTCAAAACTACAAAATAAAGGATCTTTGAAATAACAAAATAAAAGATCTTTAAAACAACAAAATAAAAGATATTTGAAACAATAAAATAAAAGATAAATGAAACAATGAAATAAAAGATCTTTTAAGTAACAAAATACGATATATGAAAAGCAAAAATACAAGATCATGAAAACAAAAATATAAAAGATCTTTGAAACAACGACATGAAAGATCATTGAAACAACGACATGAAAGATCATTGAAACAACAAAATAAAAGTTCTTTAAAGCAACGAAATAAAAGACATTTGAAAAAACAAAATAAGAGATCTTTGAAATAATAAAATGAAGAATGTTTAAAACGTCAAAATAAACGATCTTAGAAATAACAATATTAAAGATTTTTAAAACAACAACATAAAAGATCCTTAAAACAACAGAATAAAATATTTAAAACGACAAAATAAAAGATCTTTGAAACAACAAAATATAAGATATTTAAAACGACAAAATAAAAGATCTTTGAAAAGACAAAATAAAAAATCTTTAAAATAACAAAATGACAGATCTTTTGAACAACAAAATAAAATACCGATCTTTTAAACAAAAAAAAATTTAAAAGAACAAAATAAAAGATCTTTTGAGCAACAAAAATAAGATCTTTTAAACAATAAGAAAATATTTAAAACAAAATCAAAGATAATTGAAACAGCAAAATTAAAGATACTTGAGTCAACAACGTAAAATATCTTTGTGACAACAACATAATATATTTCAAACAACTAAATAAAGGATTCTTAAAACAACAAACTAAAGGATCTTTGAAGCAATAAAATAAGATATTTGAAATGACAAAATACAAGATCTTTGAAAGAACAATATAAAAGATCTTGAAAACAACAACGTAAAAAATGTTAGAAACAAAATCCAAACTAACAAATCATTAACAATATTAATAATAACATTAAAAAAGTACCCACAAAGTCCTTTAAAAATACCCTACTCTTTAAAATTTCCCAACTTTCCAGATCTTACAGAAATTTAAGATCGTCAACACACCAATGATCCGTATTTAAAGAAAAACACAAATTTTAGAAAAAAAGATACAAAACACCGGGTCTTATAGAAGGTCTTGCAGACAGAGGAGTGGAGACGTTAATCAATGTTGGAATATGAAACCGGAAGTGGAATTGAAGGGGAAATGAAGTTTTATTAAAGTTTGGAATATTTGCGGTTGCAGTTTTGTACTCATTGATCTTGATAAATTTGGTGCGTGTCCCATTGGCTTATAGCGTGACATTTTAGCACGTGTTAGCGATCGTTTTTTCTTCCACATTATTTTTATAATAAACACTATTAATATTATTATTATTATTATTATTATTATTATTATTATTATTATTATTAACATTATTATTATTATTACTATTTTTATTATTATGATTTCTATTACTATTACTATTGTTGTTAAATAAAGAAATGAACAATTATTTGTTTACCAAATTGGCGTGTTTTAAACGTCTTTTGTTCACTATTATTATTGTTACGAATCGAATTTTCGTTTGTTGAACTACTAAACTACTGCCACCAAGAGAGGAAAAAAAAGTTAGAACTTTGTTACGCGCTTCGGTGGTGATTTGTTGAACTGGACTTGAGTTTAAATTGAGTTACTAGAGTCATTATATCGGCGGAAATTTTTTATGTTTGCCACTTGCCGAGTTTGTTGGACTTTAAGTATTTAAAGCTTCCGGGATTCAGTAGTTTCCTGCTTGCGCTTCCGGTGTTGTTTACTGACTTAAAAGCGTTGTGTTTTTTTTTGTTGTGCGAATGTAAGGAACTTTTACCTGACGGATTGGAAAAATTGAGCAAAATGGCATCGAATCCGGATAAGGACTCTCCTAGGTATTAAATATTTTTCTGGTATATTTGTGCATGGAAAAGTACAGTTAGCTGCGAAGAATTGGTTGTAATAACGATTTTTGTGCACTTAGAAGAATGTTTATTTAAATCAAATAAATATTTATTTGATGAAGGTCACACAAATATTTATTTAGTTTATTAATCGACAACAGGGTTTCTACTACTCTGGAAAATTTGGAAAACCTGGAATTCTCATGGAATTTCATTATTCTTCATGGAATCATGGAAATCTCATGGACTTTCAATCATACCATGGAAATTTATTTTTGTTATTCAAATTTCTTTACTTTATGGTGTTTATTAAGATTTACCAAAATTTTATAGGTACTTTTTTTACAGAAAAAACTTCAAAATAATCCAAAATACTTAAAAGTATTTTAAAATATTGCTAAATACTTTCCAATATTTCAAAATTTTTAGAAATACTTTAAAATACTTCAAAACATTTAAAAATACTTAAACTATCTTTAAAATATTTCGAAATACTTCCCAATGATTCAGGATGCTTTAAAATGCTTCAAAATACTTCAAAATATGTAAAATGTAAAAAACATTTCAAAATACTTAAAAATACTTTCAAATCCATCAGATTATTTCGCAGTACTCAAAAATACTTCAAATTACATTAAAATATTTACAAGTGCTTCCTAATAAGTACTTAAATATTATTAAAAACTACTTGAAAATATTCCAGATTACTTCAAAACATTTTAAAATACTTAAAAATATTTTTAAAAAACTTCAAATTACTTTAAACTTTTTCCCAAAAATGCTTCCAAATGCTTCAAAGTATTTTTAAAATCTCGTTTACTATACTTTTAAACTATTTTTAATAAAAGTTAAAAATACCTAAAAATATTTAAATACACTTACAATTACTTTAAAATATTATAAAATACTTCAAAATTCTTTATATTACTTTAAAATACTTCCAAGTATTTCAAAGTAACTGTTTAAAAATATTACCATTTTAAATATTAAATAAAATATAAGCAGATTTTAAAAAACCATTATTTAAAAATATTTTAAAAGTATTATATAGTATTATGATACTTCAGACTACTTCAGAATCCTTCGGAATATTTAAAAATACTTAAAATATCTTTAAAATATTTCCAAACACTTTACAATGATTCAAAGTGCTTCAAAATATTTCAAAATTCCTTTAAAATATTTTAAAATACTTCAAAATATGTAAAATGTAAAAAACATTTCAAAACACTTAACACTACTTTCAAAAACATCAGGCTACTTCAAAATACTCAAAAATACTTAAAATTACATTAAAATATTTACAAGTGCTTGCCAATACTTCAAAATATTTAAAAATAATTCAAATTTCTTTAAAATATTTCAATATATTTAAGACTACTTTAAAATACTCCAGATTA
>WNHD01003532.1:0-12569 GCA_011057455.1 Ganaspis sp. Gsp50
GGGTCTCGAGTTAAACGGTGAGCTAGCCGAGTCGTTGTCGGTTCCGGTAGAAAGCGTCGGAGTCCGGGCAGATAGTCTGTCTGCCTGGCGCCCGGAGAAGTAATCTCCAAAGTAAATAAACGGACTTCGTGGGAAACTCGCAAACTCAAAGTGTGGAGTTTGTGAGGTCAGTGTCGGAGCCGAATACGTTGCCATTTTTGTAGCGTCCTTTCTCTCTCTAAATTTTAGAGAGAGACAGATCAGTGAAGAGGAACGTTACAACGTGCACCGGAAGTGCCAGCGAAAATTTTGTTCGAGCGTGTCACGTGATACCGGCGTCTGATTTAACACCTGTCCTCACCATGTGGACCGGAAGTGATCGAATAAATCGATATTTCGTACTTTTTCGTGGCATTTTCTTTTCGGTTTGTCTTCGGATTTTCGAATTAATAAAATTTTGAATAAAAAATTTGATTTTTCGGGCAAAGTTAGGCAAAGGAAAAAAATGGACAGCTGATCAAGTGCGGATTTGCTTTTTCGACAATAACAGATTCGCGTCCCGTGTCTCCGTGTGACTATTTACAGTGTGGTATCTCGTGATTTCCTGTAGAATTTCGAATTTTTCGGCATCATATTTCTTGGGAAAATACGAAATCTTTTCGCCTTGTCACCGGAAAAATCTTCGTGTGTCCTCATCACCCCCCCCCTCTCGTGTCCAAAATTGCCGTCTGGATTTTTGAAAATGAATTTTCTGTTTTTTCTTTTTGGGGACATTTTTCTGTGAGATTTTTGGATACATTCTCTGTGAATTTTGGAGACATTTTCTTGATTTTTCATTTCCTCGTTTTTCAAAATGGAGGGATATCAGGCACAAATGGCCACCGTGTTAGCCAACAAAAAAGTGCGCTCCATCTGAAGGGGAATTTTACTGATGCCACCGGAGGAGGTACTTTAAACTTTGGTGGATCAGCGGATTAGTGTGAGGGGATCGGAGCAAGTGCTCAGGGAAAGATTACTCAGGTTAGAAGCAAGCAGCATTTTCTCTGACGAATCGGTGGTACCATGGTACAACGAGTTCGAAGAGGCCGACTCAGAGGCCGTTTTCGAGTAGGAAATTCGGTTCGAAAAGGAGAAGAATGCCCCTCCTCCCAAAGACAAGAAAATCACTAAGGGGGAAGGTCGAAAGGGTAAAACGAACACCAACCCGGAAGTGCCGAGTGATGACGCGTCGAGTGCGGGAGGGTCTTCGTCGGTAACGGACTTAGAGGACTTGCGTTCATTGTACCTTAGGGAAGAATCGGGAGTGGAGGAAGTGTCCCCTAAAATTACATATATGGATGTTTCAAGTGCGAGCATGACCACGACAACGGTTACGACCACAACATTAAGGAATTTACTAATGTCAACGGTCGGATCGAGTCATGCGGGACATAGTGGTCCGATTATGATTCCCACCCCAAACCCAAATTTTATAATTAACAACCCCCCAAACCCCTCGATGTACTTGAACCCGTATTTACAGGCAATGTTCACAAAATTTGGAATTTTTGGTACGAATTCAGTGCCACCGGAAAATCAAGCTCCGGTTTCGGAACAATTTTTGCCACCTCCCTCCACCCCTCAAGGCAGCGTTCCCAAAAGGATCGGACAAATAAAGGTGCCGTTCCGAAGGAACCTGCAAATTTAAAAAAGGGTGATCATCGGGGTGACAAACAAAAGCGGAGAAGAGGGGGTAAGACACATCGAAGGAATGATTCGGAAACCGAAACCGCATTCGAAGGGGAAGAATTTAGGATAGTGGAAGGAATTGACAAACAGAGGGGAAATTTGTCTAGACTACAGGAGAATTGTGATGATGGGAATAAAAGGGTTAATAACAACGACAATAGGGGAAAGGAGAGGAAAGAAGAAAGAAGAGAGAAGAGGAGGGGAGAAAGAGATCATAAGAAAAGGGATTGAACTGAAGTGAGAAGAGGGGAGAAAAGTGATAATAAGAGAGACAAAGAACATAGTGAAAGTAAGAGGAGAAATAGGGGTGGGGAGAAAAGAGGGGATAGAAGGAGCATAGGAGGAAGGAGTACGATGTACCGTCCGGCTAGGGTATCAAGCGAATCCGAGAACGAGGATTCCCGTTCAAGACACTCTTCGCGTTTCTCACACCCTCTTTCATCGACTGACAGCGATTCGGATCAGGAATCATTATATTCACATCGAAACCTTTACCACAGCAAAGTCAACGGGAGGGGAGATATAAAGCGGACAGTGAAAGGTCAAAAAGATCGAGAGAGTGTTGCGAAAGTACGAAAGGATCAAGGAAATTGACAAGATGTACTCTCCCCCTCCTACCAAAGACAAGATGTTTGTGCCAACGGCGGCTCCGAGAACCGCGGAAAAGAGAGCTAAGAGCAAAAGAGCTGAGGAGAAAAATTTTGCGGAGGTGAGGGTTACACGTGATAGAGATAAAACGGGGAAATCTAGTCCTGCAGATGATGGAGCCATCCCGTACACTTCCAAAGGACCTGGCAAATTTACAGGGGAAGAGGACTCAGAGCATGTCAACGGTGATCGAACTTGTAGTGCTGAACGAGGTTCAAGACGTAAAGTCTAGGAGGGGGGGGGGGAGAGACTACGTCTGAGGCGCCACAGTCGAGTGATAACACGGATAAAGTCGATTGATCATCAACAGAAAATAGGTACTTCATGAAAATTGTCATCGGAGGTACACCATATGTAGCCCTTTTTGATTCCGGAACTACAATTTCCGTAGTAGGTCCAAAACTGGAGGAGAGATTCAAGGAGCGCCTAGAAGCAACAAATTTGGCGATACACAGTGCTCTAGGAGGCTCTACGAAAACGCTAGGAAAATTAAAACTTTGGCTAACAGTGGACGGGGTAACGCAACCGTTTGAGCTCAGAGCAGTAGACACCCTGTCTCACGACATCATATTGGGCACTGATTTTTGTAGAAAATGGGACCTAGAGGCAAACCTGGGGAAAGGACTTTGGAGAGTCCAAGAAAGAGAGTGGCACAAGTTTGCAGAGAGCAAAACGGACCAAGGGGAAACACAAGTTCATGCAGAGTGTGCGGGAATTTCAGCGTTGACTGACTCTCAACGGGACCAGGTCAACAAACTGGTCAAAGGACAGGTTTTGTTGATAACGGAAGAGCACGGGATGACTAACGTGTCCGAACACCACATTCGTGTTACAAATATGACTCCGATCAAACACCGATCGCGTAGGATGTCACCGGTGATCCTGGAGTGGGCAAATCAGTAGGTGAGGAAAATGCTTAAAGAGGGGATAATTGAACCATCGGCCAGTGAGTGAGCAGTGCACCGGTGATTGTGAGGAAGTCCGACGGATCGTTAACCCGGCGAGTATGTGGCGCGAAATTGTTACACCTACTATGTGGTGGGAATGAAATGCCCTAACTGTAAAATTGCCTCTAAGTGTTACTTACGATTATATAAAATTAATTTGTGGTATTATATTATAAAAAAGGGTCTAATATAAAATATTTCCTCAATTATTTATTAATTATTTGTTTATTTACTAAGATACACTCAATAATAGTATTATTCAACTCAAAATATGGAATATCTTAAGATTTATTATCTTATTAAATAAAACAATTAAACATTTAAACTTTTTATAAAATAAAATTAACACTTTCTCTGAGCGTGAGACTTAAAATGTCATAAATTTAAAAGAATAATACTGATTTTCAGAATACATTACCATTTAGTTGTCTTTGATTCAGTACAACTTTGGCAACTATGTGGCGGGCATTACATGCCGCAGTGACGTTTGCGTCTACGTAATTTGAAAGATATTTTGCGCAACACTACCGCCACACCACTATCCTCTCTTTCACCACGATAACTCCAGCTATTCGAAGTGCCAAAACGCCATAGTGGTAATTTTAGGAATTAATAGAATTTAAGTAAATGTGGGTCATGAGACCACATACCCGACCACATACTCGCCTGGTTAAGGTTCTGTATTGATTACAGGGACCTCAACAAAATCACCGTCAAGAACGCATATCCGATTATACCGATAGAATCGATCTTGGATAAGCTGAGAAGTGCTCGCTTTATTTTCAAGATTAACCTCAAGCAGGCTTATCACCAGATTCCAATGTCAGCGGAAAGCAAAATGTATACGGCATTTGCCATTTCAGGATCAGTGCTCTTCCAATACAAGCGTATGCCGTTTCGGTTGACGAACGCTCCTATGGCGTTTCAACGGTTGATAGACTCTCTCTTCGGTCCGGAATTTGATCCTTTTGTCTTCGGTTACCTCGATGACATCATTGTTGTCACCGATAACTTCGAGGATCATCTCAAATGGTTGAAAATCGTGTTGCGGAAACTAAGTTCAGTGGGTCTGGTTGTGAATCTAGACAAGTGCGAGTTCGGACGTTGCAGCGTCACCTACTTAAGGTATTTGCTAGACAGCGAGGGGTTGAGGCCGGATGTGACTAAAACGAAGCCAGTATGAAATTACCCGGTGCCTCAAGACATTCGGCAACTGAGAAGATTTCTGGGTATGGTGGGCTGGTATGCTCGATTTATAGAGGAGGACAGTGACCTGAAAATAACACTTCTGAGATTGCTTCAGAAAGGCAGAAAGTGGGAGTGGGAGGAGGAACAGGAAGAAGATTTTCAATTGCTCAAGGAGAACCTTGTTTCTGCATCTGTTTTGGCTCGACCGGATTACACCAAGCAATTCACCATCCAATGTGATGCGAGTCACTTTGCCATTGGAACCGTGCTCACTCAGGAGACAGAAGATGGTGCACACCCGATTCCGTCCCTACATCGAGGGATACAAGTTTTCGACCATTACGGACCACAGTGCTCTAAAATGTCTGAGAAATCTGAAGGACCCAACCGGACGTTTGGCGAGATGGGCCCTTAAAATGCAGCCATGGGACTTCGAGATCATCCACAGGAAAGGATCTCAGCACCACGTCCTTGATGCATTATCACGGATTGGGGAAAAAGATTTTGATGATGTGTCTGCGTTTGAAACCATCGTGGACCCATGGTACGTAAGGAGGGGTGGAAACTAGTGGTGCCAGTGGAGTATCGGGAAAGAGTTTTACGTGACGTCCACTTAATCGCGTCATCTGGGCATCTCGGAGTCGAGAAGACTTATCAGCGTGTGGCGAGTTAATATTACTGGCAGGGGATCTGGCATGACGTGCACCAGTTTGTGACAACATGTAAAGAGTGTCAACGGTTCAAAGTGTCTAGAGAGAAGACACAAAGATTAATGGGGAAGAGAATTGTGGAGCGTCCTTGGGTAGTCTTAGCTACCGACTGTATGAAATTTCCACCGAGTAAGAGCCAATTCAAGCACTTGGTGGTATTCCAGGACTTATTTTCGCGCTGGATCGAGGTCAAGCCACTAAGATCAGCGGATGGAAAAGGGATCGCCAGAGTCTTTGAGGAGCTGGTTCTGTTTCGATGGAAAACTCCAGAATTCCTTATCACTGATAAAGGAAAGGAATTCGACAACCAGTTCCTCAAGAAAACTCTTGACGAGCACGGAGTTCGTCATCTAACCACACCGCCGTACCATCTCCAGGCGAATCCAGTGGAGAGGAGCAACAAGACACTTAAGACGATGATTGCGACGTTTGTGGGGTCTGACTATCGCGACTGGGACAAACACGTCCACGAGTTCCGTCACGTGGTCAACACACCGGTCCAGGCGACGACAAAAGTGTCACCGGCATTCCTGAACTTCGGTCGTCAGCCCAAACCGGTGAAATGTCTTAGAAGAGAAGTGGAAGCAAAAAAGTGGTGAAGAGGATCGACCCAGAGGTATGGGCCGACGGAGTGAGAAAATTGGACACTTTGCGCGATTTAATGGCTCGTTTCATTGACAAGGAGAGGGGAAACAGGCTAAGTACTGTAACCGGAACAAGAGAGTAGCCGATTTTAACGTGGGAGATTCGGTGTTGTGGAGGTCACACAAGCTTTCCGACGCGAGCCGTAAATTCTCAGCCGAACTCGCTCCCAAATGTAAAGTTCCGTTATTTTGTTTCAGATTGTCACAGGTTGTTCTTTTTGTTTCCTGTTGTGTCAAGGGTAGGTTCTACCAAGATCAGCAGCCATGAAGGACGAAGATTCACCTATCGCAGAGGAACGAGTCCAGGATGCCACCGGGGAAATAGGTTTGATAACAGGAGAGGACATAAACCTAAATGTTCCTGTGCTGGGTGTAGATCCTGAGGCCAGCTCTAGGAATATGTTAGCAGAGATTGCCGGTATCGAGCCAAGCAGCAGACCTTCAACCTCCCGTGGAGCCATTCCTAAAACTGTGATTCTGTCACCGGCGGTTAACGACAAGAGTGTGAGGAAGACAAAAAAGATGTTGGCGGAAAATCTCTCCCCTTCAGAGGGGAGCTTGCCAACGGACATCCGAAAAAACTGCCGGTGGTGAGGAACAGAAAACGGGCGACCCCGTCCCCGCTCCTCCTCACTCCAGCACTCTAATCCAGGAGCTTCGAGATCTAGCACTACTATTGGAGGGATTTCCAGAAGAAAAGATCCGAGAGGCTGAGAGGCAACTCCTCTCAGACTCCAAGAAGAGCAGCAATTAGTAAGGGTCGTCGTTTCTTTTGTCATCGGGAGATAGAAGTTAATTTTATTTCTAGTAAGAGGCTAGTTTAACAGTATTGCGAAGCCTAAGACTCAGGTTACCTAGTAATATGTTTAAGTTTTTTTTAGTGCTAATCTTACTTTTGTTTATCACCGCTTATAGATTTTCGGTTAGTTTATTTTGTCAACGGGTTAACTAAAGTCGAGTAGAGTCAATTATCGGTAGAAGACTGTTTAGTTCGAGGGTTATTTGACTGATATTTTGATTGTGATCGGCGACACATCGAGATAGTGTCGGCCTAGGGGGGAACGTCGTTACCTAAGGGTAAAAATTGAGAATGTATTAATTTTACTTTAATAAGGGCGCCTCTTAATAGTTGGGCCGGCCCTGACGAGTCGACTATTGATTTTGAATCGACCGGGCGCCGAACAACGCCCCTCGCGTTCGTTTTCGGGTACTATCTATGATGACCTCATGTTCGTTGCCGGCGTCATAGAGAGACGCATTATTCAAGCGTGGTTTTGTCAAGTGAGTTACACGTTCCTAGTGTAAGGACAATTTTTTTGTTTTTCTCTTTTGTTACCGGGCTTCACGGAGTGTGAAAAAACTGTGTCGACGAGTGATTGTTGTGTGGATTGATAACAATCAATTTTACTTTTATTTTCCGGAAATAAAGAATTGTTTGTTGTGTGTGAGTTGAAAATACCAGGATTATTTTCACTGACTTTTCATCCTTCATTCCTTTTCACGGGCTGGATTGTTTTGAGGAGACTACCAACGACCAGAGATTTCTTCGGAAAGGTTTGAGAGTGTTTATCGCAACGGTGGGCTGTCGTTTATCGATTCTTTCTCGTCTCAGCGTTGGCCGCTCACCGGAGTCATTTCTCTCGATCGAACTTCCCTCTGTTGATTTGAGTTTGTTTTGTGTAAATTTATTGTAACGGGACAGAGCAATGTTTTATTTATTTAAAATTAAGTCCCAGATTACACCTCATGGATCAAGGTCAAGATTACCTGCAAGCCGTTTTTTATTACATTACTGGCGTTTTTTTGCTTAGTGTTGCAGTAATGCAGCACTGCTTACGCTTCCGTGCTTATTGTTTGAAAATAAGCGGTATCTTCCTTTCTGAGCTTTATACATTTAGCTCTGTCTCTATTTCGACTTGCTGTGTCCATTGCGGACTGGGTGCTGAAAGCACAAGCGGCACTCAATGAACTAACATTACTCACTAGGCTTGCGTCGCTTGCTGACTTTATCAGAGGTCTACATTCGACCGTTAAAAACGGTCCCATGCGTACATCGGCAGAAGTGCCAGGCTCGACTGAATCAGTCTGTTCATCCACACTCATTTTTAAAATTTCCAAATCCTTATCCATACTACTCGTGTGCCAGCGCATCGTGCGTAAAGGGTCGGGTAGCCAGAATTTTGAACGGGTATACCCTCGGACTCTGCGATCCTACACCAGTTCCCTGAGGCCCAATCCAAAAGCTTAGCCATTCCCGGAATACACGGACGGAATGGACTCGCCCGAAGCAATGCAGACTCCGACATCTGCATTCAATAGGCACTACCTGATCAGGGTCCCAAAGGGGCTGGTCTCTGATAACGTATCACAGAACCACCTCGGCAGAGCAAGCTCACGTCAGGCTTGGCACACCCACAGTCGGAAAAAACCATGGGGGACTCGTCACTCCCGGTGGACTGAAATACGCTACAGATCGTTTGTTGGTTTATCGGGGAACCACCCTTATCTGGTTTTGGTCCACGCCGGCTATTTTATTTCACCGGTACGACCTAATATCTAGAAGGCATTCCCCTATCCACCACCCGGGGACTCGCCCGATAGGAGTCCAGCAACTCCCACGGGTTATTATTATTACTATTTTTATTATTATTACTATTATTATTTTTTTTTTGCTCAGGGAATATTTGGAAAAATCTGCATACAGATCCCTCGAAGCCGAATCGGAGGGTATGTGGGGTTTGTAAACAAAAATATAAACACAAATAAACCGGCGAAGTACTACCGGCCCGACTCACTAAAAACACAGTAATACTTATTTTGGAGCCTATATCCACCCTCGGAACCGACAGAATATTTTTGCCTTCGAGGGTGGCGCTCCAAATCTGACGCCGTAGCGATTTCGTCCGTTCCTGCGGCAATCCTGCGTGAATAGATAGAAAGTCAAAATTTAAAATTAAATAAGGACAGTAAAAAGAACAATAGAACATTTAAATAAATTAATTAAGACGAAGGAAAACACAATAATAAATAAATATATAAATATAAAGTGAATAAATAAAAAAAAATAAATAAGGCTATCCACTGTTTCTTTTTTGGTCATCGAGATCCTTAACTCTCATTATTGAAATGACGAAAGGTCTCGATGAAGCCGACAGTTATCCTGGGACCGGAACATCAGCTTGACTATGTTCCCGATTTAACTTTACAGTTTACACCGGTGAATATGGTTCGCCTCTCCGTGTTCTATTTATTGCAGTGAAAGAGGATGTGCCTTGCATTGTCTTTTGGGGACTCGCAATAAGCACACGCCTTACTTTCTATCTTTTTAAAGCGCTGCAGGTATGAGCTGAAACACCCGTGACCTGTCAGCGCTTATGTCAGATAATAGGAGACTTCTCCGTGTTTTCTGTCAATCCAGTTGGCGAGTGTTGGGATTAGGCGTTTTGTCCATCGACCTTTCCTCTCCCTCTCTAATCTTTTCTGCCATCTGCCTAGGAGCCTGCGCCTCGCTTCATAACGAATTCTGGTCTTGCTGGGTCTGTTTTCGTCCGTGTAAACGGATGAATTTCTTTCTTTGAAATGAGGAAAACTTCCAAGAACCACACCATGGTACTTGATCTGTTTCCTCCACTTGACCTCGAATTCGTCTATCACGATTCGTGGGACTTCGTATCCACGTCTGTCTGTGACCAGCAAATCCTCAGCCTCTTCCAATGCCATTTAAAGGTCTCTGGCATCCAGATAGCTTTTTGACAATCGCAGACATTCGTTAACGAGTACTCCAGGAGCCTCTGCACTTTCGGCTACGCACACGATCAACGCGTCGTCCGCAAAGCCGATGATCACCGCTCCTTCGGGTAGGCCCATTCGCATGAAGTCATCGTAAGATACATTTCACACAAATGGTCCCACCCTTGAACCATGAGGGGCCCCCCGCTGCATCTCTTCCTTGAGAGTGCAGACGTCTCCCTCATAAATAACACACCTGTCGCTGAGATCATTATCCATTATGCGCAACAGGTAGGGCAGTATTCCTTTGTTTCTCATCAACCGGATGAGATGTTCCCATCGAGCGGAATTAAACGCGTTGCGTATGTCTGCAGCAACCAACCCGCAGAAGGTCTTCTTTTTTCCCGGTCCCAATTTGTTTTTCTTTTGTCTGGCTATGTCCACTACCGCCTGAATGGCGCCAACTGTGGAACGGCCTTTTCGGAAACCAAATTGATAATCGGATAGACTATTCTCACCGCTTAAGTGATTCTGCGTTATTTGCAGAACCATGTCCTCTAGAAGTGTGCCCATCGTATCTAACAGGCAAATAGGCCTTTAGGATGAGACTTTCTCTAGAGGTTTGTCACCTCTCGTTAGGAGGACTAGCCTCTGTCGTTTCCAGTCACGGAAAAACTCTCCACTTTTTGGACAAAGATTGAAGCTGTCTAACAACATCTGGGGTGAAGTAACGATCACCTGTTTAAGGATCTCGTTACTTATCCCATCGATTCCAGGCGCCCTGCCTAACTTTAATCTTTTGCTTGCATTTTCTAGTACTGCAAGAGTAAAGAGTTAATACTCACCGACCTGACAGAAACTCCAGTCCGTCCTAATCCATGGTACTGCAGGAGGAAACAGGTCTTTTATTATTTTTCTGACCCAATCGGGATTGTCCAGGCCGATGATCTTTTGCCTCCTTATTAATTTCTGAGTAACGATTTTAAAGGCCAGACCCCATGGGTTCTTATCGCTTTCCACGATCAGGTGTTTTCAGCTACGGCGTTGCAACGCGCGGATCTCTGTCTTGAGTTTCTTTTTGCCTCCTTATATGCATCTTTTAGCAAAAAATCTCCCTTAGAGCGGGTATATTTTCTTTTTGCCTTGAAACATGCTTTTCGTAAGGAGGCCAACGCATCTGACCACCAGTGCAAGGAGCGTTTTCTGGGAACGGTGCTTCTACGACGCGGCCGCTTGCGGTATATTCCTCAGAGACCCGCCAGTCGCTTGTGCGGCTAAACAATGGAGATGATACAATCGTTACATCTATAATGAATCCGATTGTGCCACTCCTAAATGTCTTTGATATTCCTCGATTTACAGTTATTAAATTGTTCCTGGAGACCATTTCTCCGATCAGGATTCCTCTCCTATAGAGCTTTGTCTCTTCCCACTCCGGCGACTTAGCATGAACGTCTCCGGTAATGAGAACATCCAGCTTGGACTCTTTAAGACTCTTTTCGAGTTCATCTATATTGGCTTCGATGTCTGTCAGTGGGTCGTTGGGGAAGAAGTAGCAGCTTTACATGTGTATACCCGCAACCTCTACCCAAACAAACCCACTACTCGTCTCCAGGAACCTGTCAACCCGAAGTTCAGGATTGCACACTTTAATATTATTATTATTATTATTATTATAAATTCCACTTGTTGAATCGTACTTTATTGATTATCAGAGAAAATGCTTTTTAATAAAGTAGTGAATAGAATTGCTTATATTAACAGACTTGAATCATTCTTGTACTGAAAAGAAAAATTAGTTTTATTTAAACAATACTAACATATACAAGCAATAGAATGCATGAATACTAACAAATTCGTAACAATTAACTCTCTCTGTTCGTTTCTCTATGCACAAATGAAAGATAGGAATGGATATCGAGAGACAACTATAAAATTTCTAACGATATTGATTACATAGAAAATAATCTATATAAATAAAATCAGAGTTTTGTCTGTACATTGCACCAAACATTAAATTTTTCTTAGAATTATTAGTTTTTAGTCACAAGGATTCCAAAAATGCAACAAAAAATTCTGTCTATATATCTGTCTATCCGCACAAAATTTTGTTCGGGTATCACTGGAAAACTATTTGGCCAAATAGGTTGAAACTTGGCAATGTACTTCCTACTGTCTCAACTTAAAATAATCACCTTAGAAAATTAGGAAATATTGATTAGAAGCTCAGATATTCCCATATGTCATGTTTAAGCAAATAACCATAGCTAATGGAGGTGCTATAAGAATGGTTGTTATAGCAACGGTTGCTACGGGAATGGTCCCCATAGCCACGGATGCTAAGGGAATTATTACCATAGCAACGGTTGCTAATGGAAATATTACCATAGCAACGGTTGCTAATGTAAATTTTACTATAGCAACGGTTGCTAAGGGGAATATTACCATAACAACGGTTGCTAAGGGGATTATTACCATAGCAACGGTTGCTAAGGGAATTGTTACCATAGCAACATATGCTAAGGGGAATATTACAATAGCAACGATTGCTAAGTAAATTATTACCATAGCAACGGTTGCTAAGGAAAATGTTACCATACCAACGGTTGCTAAGGTGAATTTTTATCATTGCAACAGTTGCTAAGGGAATTGTTATCTGAATTATATAATTTGTCAAATAAGTTATTAAGTGGTGAATGTAGAAAATTTTAGTCAGACAGAAGGACAGAATGATTTTTTTTTATTTTTAAAATCTCATTTATTCTTACCCATGGTAAGGGGTAAAAATAGTTATTTATGATAAAAGGACTGTAAGTGGCACTTTTCAGTACGAGAGTATTGTAACAATCCGAGTCAAAGAAAACGAGCCGAGGCGAAGTTGAAGCCGAGGTTCTACCGAAACTAAGACGAGGCTCACTTTTTCTTTGGCGAGTTTTGTTAATACACGAGGACTAAGTGCCGCGAAGAGTCCGTGTGTCATACAACATTTTTTATCA
>WNHD01003533.1:0-12569 GCA_011057455.1 Ganaspis sp. Gsp50
ATATTTTTTATTTGAAAGCGTACTATTTCGTGAACAATTTGCGATATTATAAACTTAAATCGGAAAAATAGAACAGAAGTTAGAAATTGTTTAAAAAAAGGGTACCGAAAAATTCGATGCCTTATATCACCTACTAGCAAGATTGCTACAAGCTTGCCGTGCAAGGTTTGTAAGATTTCAGTACAAGCTTGCAGCAAACTTGCTGCAAGTGGTAAAATATCCGCGATAGCAAGGTTGGACCGCAAGTTTGCAGCCAGCTTACTGCAAGCTTGCACTGTAATATTAAAACAATTGTTTTTATAAATATTGTTAGTTTTTATATTTTTTTATGTAAAACAATACATAATTTTTATAAAAATCTTGAGAAGCACATCAGAAGGTCGAAAAAATCTACTGCGCAGCCGTAGATACTATAGAAGACTACTGCGCACCTATTTAAGTTTTTAAATTTAAATAGCTGTTTAACAACCTTACAGTAAGCTTTCATGGTAAGCTTGCAGTAAACTTGCTATCGCGGACATTTAACTACTTGCAGCAAGTTAGCTGCAAGCTTGCACTCAAAGCTTACAAACGTTGAACATCAAGCTTGCTGCAAGCTTGCGTGCTAGTTGAGAACCTCTATTTTGGAGCCCTTATCCACCCTCGGAACAGTCAGAAGAATTTTGCCTTCAAGAGGGGCGCTCCAACTCTGCCGCAGTAGAGGCTTCGTCCTGTCCTTGTACAGGATATTTCAGTTCGGTACTTTTAAATGATTTTTCTCTTAAAAGTTGACTCAGATCGAGTTTATTCAGATTTAATTAAAAATCTGTCATTTAATAAAAATCTTGACGTGATGACACAAATGTAAGGTTAGATTCAGATTCTGTGACAGAAATAACATATAAAAGTCATGGACGCGTCACTACATTTTTTCGCAACTTTTTGTGGTTCTGAAATATCAGTGATGTAGGTGGAATATTTTATCTGAAAAAGGGAAACAAATTGTTCTATTAATGCATTTTTGATGAAAAATTTGAATTTTTTCTTGATAACCATATAACAATCAAGCCGATTCATATTAACTATATTTTTTTTATAATCTACAACTGAAATTACACCATTATAACGAATTTTAGCTATCTATGTCAAATATGTTACCCGCTAGGAGAGAACAAATGGTCATTTTAATGCATTATTCATCAAGATAGCGAATTTTACTTTAAAACTTTATGAAAATAAAACTCAATCATGTAGATGTTATTTTTTATGTAATCTACATACGAAACCACATTTGCATACCAAATTATAGCTCTCTAGGTCAAATAGTTTAGCCGCTAGGAGAGGATAAATAGTAATTTTAATGAATTTTTGGCAAAAAATCATGGTTTTACCTTAAAAATTCTATGATATTCAAACCCAAACATGTTATTTTTTTTTTGAAATTTGCATAGGAACCTACATATGTGTACCGATTTCCAATAATTTAAGTCTAATAGACAGAGCTCTAGCATTGGGTGTCACGTTTTTTGCTTTTAAATTGGAGTTTTTTCTTGACAACGCTATGACCATTACCTCCAATCAAGTCCGCTATATTTTTCCTGTAAATTTCAGCTATTTTTTTTATAAGAAGTACCCCATGAAAACCAATTTAGTTTGATTTTAATTTGTTGCAAATTAAATTTTTATTTAATCCAAATTAAACTCAATTTAAAACTATAAATTTAATTTGTTTTTATTTAAACCGAATGAAGGACCAAATTAAGTTTAAATTAAATTTTCATATGTACATTTGAAAGAACCTCAATCCAAATAAAGGACAATATTAAAATTAATTTTAAACTTAATTTGGTCCTTTGTTTAAATTAAAAAAAAATAATAGCAGAGCTACTTCTTTTTTTTTATTTGTCCCAAATTAAGTTTAAATATAATTTTAATATGGTCCTTTATTTTGATTGAGATTCTTTCAAATCCCCATATTAAAATTTAGTTTAAACTTAATTGAAGTTAAATTAATTAAAGATTTAATTACCATTTAATTTGTTTCTTTATTTATATTGAGGTTCTCTCCAATATCCATATTAAAACTCTGCCGCCGTAGCAGCTTCGTCCAGTTCTGCGGAACTCATACGTGAGTAGATAGAAAGCGGCAAAAGATGATACAACAAATTTCAATTTGATTATTTAAAAGCTTATGAAAATCCGCATTTAACAAGCCCAAGCACGATGCATTTTGATGATTAGAAAGTTAATTAACAATTGTTAAATAATTAACTAATTAATTATTTAATAATTCTTAATAAAATAAAAATATAAAGTTAAACCTTTTTCACATTCAAAAAGATCTAAGCCCACTGTTTAGCATGAAATTGACCTTCCTCTCCCACTCAAATACTTTTTAATAAAACTTAATAATATATGGTGGCTGAAATACTCATCCATAGCACTAAACTTTGTGCAAGTTTCATCCCGATATATATTCATTAAAGAAGATTAACTGTAAAATATTGATGTTCAATTAAAATATAAATAGTTAATTAGAAATAATCAATGTCGTTGTGTAACTATGTATTTTACAATTATTAAGTAATATTATCCTAAATATTATTTCCACACATAGTGATTATTCCCTCATCAACAATTTTATGAGGGTATGGCGGTGAGGGAATGACGAAATGTAACATTATTGTCTGTAAGTAGTAAACATAACCTTACTTTCTTATGCATTTGTGCAGTACTTTATTACTACTAAAGACATGTACAAAATATATAATAACTAATAAACAAATAAGCGTTTTTCTATTTACAACACTACGTTAGGGAATGACGGTGATAAATGTAAACCTCACAAAATAAAATTTTCAAAACAGTTTTAATGAAACATCTTTCCTTCCACAACTCAGGTTAGTGTAGGTTCTCACTATCGACGTTGCCAACTTCTAATGTCAATAGGGGTGTGTTTGAAACAACTGTAAATTTTTCTACAATCCTACTATTACACAGTGGTGAGAGAATGACGGGATTTTTAAGGGACAAATTTAAAAGTATATTTTGTGACTTTTCCGGTCGCCGATTTTAATCTTTATTCACGTTTATGTATAGCTTGTAAGATTACATATAAATATAAAATAAGATAGCAAGCTATTTCTACAATATTTTTCGTCTTAAATTGACAAATCTTTTTGAATTTGGTAGTTGGGACACAGTGAGGGAATGATTTATAGGGTATTCATTTGAAATTAGATTTTTTATTATTAACAAGACAAATTAATTTATTTCATGATTTGATACATCTAGTGCAGTAGTTTCATAAAAACAAAAATCTTTTTATAACTAACGATACGGCTTCATAAAAATCAACAAGAACATCAATTTAGATTTTTTCTGAGAACCAGACATATGTTCTCATAAGATCCCTTGTGACCATTTTTATTGCTAGTCATCAATATTACAGGTTCCTATACAGATTCCTTGATAGGTCCCTATGTTCGATTGTTTTTTCACTAACAATCAGGGTGTAAGATTTTTGATGTGTTTTTGAAACAGATCCTTGTGTTTGTATCAAATATCCCTGATGTGTTCCTGTAAAGGATCACACAAGATCCGTCAAGGGATTTTATGTAATCCCATATCTCATTCATAAATAAATTATCCCTTTATATGATTTTTACGTTGTTCCACATAGCATAATTTATTTCCACAATATTGCCTCAATATTGCCGTGCATACTTGTAATGTTGCGACGAACTATTGAGGAAATATTGCTGTAATGTTAAAATGTCCGCCATTCGACAATATTGCGAAATAATATTGAGTTAATATCGCAATGTAATATTTTGGTAGTATTGCATAGTGCTCTTGATGGAATATTATAGTGCATTTTTGTGTCAATATTGCATAGTAATCTTGCTGTATTATTGTGGCAATATTGTACGAAGTATCCGCATCGTATAAAAACTTGTATACCTATTTAAAGAAATATTGCTGCATCATTTCGTTAATATTGCAACAAAATTACAATGTATTATTGCTTCAACATTGCAGTAATATTACAGCAATATTGCTTTGAGCTAAGCAAAATCATTTTTAAGCTGGGCGAAAATTTGACACAATATTGCCACCTTATTGTAGCAACATTACAATGCAATATTGCGGGAACTTTACTATGGAATATTCCCACAATATTACACAGCAACATTGCAGCCGGATTACTATGCAATATTACCAAAATATTATATTACAATATTAGCTCAATATAACTTCGTCATATTGCCGAATCGCGGACACTTCAACATTACAGCAATATTGCCTTATTGTTGCGTCGCGTTATTGCATGTATTCATGGCAATGTTGAGTCAATATTGAGGCAATAAATTGTGCTACAGGGGATGCTAGATAAATCAACAAAAGAAAGAATAGCTAGAGGAAAATTCGGAGAAAAAACTACTAAATGCATATTTGTTGGCTATTCGACTAAATCCGAAAAAGTCGTGATGTTCGATTTGTTAAATCTTTTCAGAACACAAATTACTTTGATGATTTCATAGAAGAAGATTTTTTTCGAAAAGATGAAGATTTAAATCTTGAAGTCGAAGAAAACAACAACAACCAGTTAGAAATTGAAATAATGCACCAAGGTGATCAAGAACCCGACCTTTTTCCGGAGATTGTCGCTTAAATTGTCTCTTAAGGCAATCAATGGAATCCCTTGGAAGGACAAGTTCAAGCAAACATGAAGATTGGTCCAAGACGCCCGAAGAAAATTTTCAGTGACCAAAGAGGCAGACCTAAAAAACAATTTAATCTCATTCCAGTTATTCCAGAAACAGAAGAACCAAGATTGGAAGGAAATCTAAGAATACATAACGAAGATAATGAGTCCCTACTTCAAAATTTGTTAAAATACGTTGGATTGGTTGGAAAAGAAGGCCCTCGTACAATGAACGTGGATTTCCATGAAATCTTCTCACCAGTAGCTAAAATGAGTTCGATTAGCCTTGTAATAGGACTAGCAACAGAACTGACCTTGGAAGTACATCAACTTGACTTTCTAAGTGCTTACCTAAATGGTAAACTTGAAGAGTAGATCTTCATTGGGGCCTCCAGAAGGATTATCGACTATATTAGAAGAAAAAGAATTCTAAACGATTTTCAGTGATAAAGTTTGTCTTTAGAGAAAGTCAATTTACGGATTAAAGCAGTACGGACGTCAGTGATATAAAAGATTGGACTTGAAGCTATAAGAATTTATTTGAAAACCGCTTAGCGCCGATGCGTGTGTTTACATCCACAGAGAAGGCGAAAAATTAACTCTACTGATCATCATTTATGTTAATGATTTAATTATTGTCTCAAATAATATTAAATAAATCGTCGAATTAAAACGAAACCTTTCAAAATCGTTTGAAATGAAAGATTTGGGACACATTCGTTGCTATCTCGGAATTTAATTTATAAAAAATGATAAGAAAAATAAGTTCTACATGTCACAGAAGAAATATGTTCAGAATGTATTGAGACGTTTCAACATAGAAAAGTGCAGACCAATTGATTCACCAATGAATCCTAGTGTGAAACTGTGAAAGGAGATATGACCTAGCAACAAAGAAGAGAAAGAACTCATAAAGGATATTCCATACAGATGTCTCATCAGTTCCTTAATATGCATGGCCATGAGTACTCATCGAGATATTGCACACACCGTGAGTGCTCTCAGTCAGTTTAATGAAAATCCAGGTTAGCAACACTGGAAAGCTACAAAACGAGTACTGCGTTATACCTAAAAAAGACTGAAGATATGAAAATTATTTTTACTACAACTAGCGACGAGTGGATTGATTTTTCGGACGCTGATTGGAGTGCAAGTATCGACGATAGAAGATCTTATACTGAATATCTGTTTAAACTATCAGGAAGTGCAATTAGCTCGTCATTAAGAAGACAAATAACGGTGTCTATGTCCAGCGCTGTAGCTGAATACATGGCCTTAGCAGAGGCGGTCAAGGAAGTCGTCTATTTAAGAATATTCTTGTTTGAAGTGAAGGGAAAATTGGGAACAATTCCCATTCCTTATGACAATAAAAGTGCAGCTTTGATAGCGAAAAACGCAGGTTTTCACGATCTCACAAAGCATATAGATATTCGCTATCATTTTGTGCGCGATTTAGATGAACAGGGTGAACTCGAGGTTGAATACCTTCCTGCTAATAGGATCTCAGAGGACATTTTAACTAAATGACTTATTATACCAAAACATGTAAAGAGCACCGCAGAAATCGATTTAAAATTTTAATGTGTTTGTTCTCTTTGTGCAAATGTTGCTTTTCAAGGGAGGGTGTTGGAAATTTTAAAAAGGCATTTTTGCGCCGTTTGTGCTGTAGAGTCATAGTTCCGTTTTCGAGCACCAAGACAAAGTTTTTAAGAGTAAAATGAATCCTACAGGTATCCAAAAGTGGTGAAACATTCTCTGCGTTAGTATATTTGACCTGGACAATCAAAAGGGTCCTTATGTCCGGAATTAAATTTTCGAGAAAAACGACTTTGAAATTAACAAGTCAATATTGATACTCCATTACGTCAAAATGGCTTGATATTACTCAGTTAGGGTTTTTAGGGTCGCTGATAACGAATCTAGAATCAGATTTTCAAAATTCAAAATGGTGGATCCAATATAGCACTCAAAAAATTTGAAAATCAAATAGATTCACTTACAGCATGTTGAAAGTTCATTATATTTGATTGAAACTCGTTATTTGAGAGTTTTTGGGATAACTAATTACAAATCTGGAATCAGATTTTCAAAGTTCAAAATAGCGAATCCAATATGGCAGAAAAAATTTTAAATGAATCGGATTCGTTTGAAATTCATTACTTCTGGGTTTTTGAGGTCGCTAATTACGAATCTGTCATTTAATTGTCAGAATGGTACAAAAATTCCCGAGTAACAAGTTTTAAGCAAATGCAATTAACTTTCAATCTATTTGCTTCTCATACAATTTTTGGTTGCCGTATTGGATCCGACATTTTCAATTTTGAAACTTTAATCAGATTCGTAATCAGCGACCCCAAATCCCTCCGAGTACTGAGTTTCAAGCAAATCCGATCAATTTTTATGGACCTCAGAAGTATCTTTTTGTCGATTTTGGATGGTAAATAACTTTCACACAAAAACTTAGTGTAAAAAACTACGTTTCGATGGACCCGCCATCTTCATCAGGCTTGAAACGGTTCGCCGACAATCACATGTCGTCAGTTATAAAATTGTTAAATTCCGTTTTTTATTTTTTCCACTTTTTTGGACACGAAATGAGAAACTTTGATTTAAATTTAAAAATTTTAATTTTTTGTAAAAAACACTATCGCTGTACCACTATCGTTGACTGGATCACTTCATGGTATAATGATGTTTCTTACAAAAAGTTAAAATTTCAATTTTAAATCAAAACGGCTCATTTTGTGTTCAAAAAAGTGGAAAAAATGAAAAATGTAATTTAACAATTTTATAACTGACCCAGGTGGAACAATTCCTTGGAATCGACTTCGACGAAAACTTCACAAAGGTTGTTTTGCATATGTTTTTCCAAGAATAAAGTTATCGTCGGAATCGTTTCCGATTATTTTTTTCACCTGAGGATAACATGTGATTGTTGGCGAATTGTTTTAAGCCTGATGAGGATGGCGAATCTGTCCATCGAAACGTAGCTTTTTACACTAAATTTATGTGTTAAAGTTTTTACCTTCCAAAATCAACCAAAAGATACTTTTAAACATTACCAAGAAAGGGATATTAAAACAAATTTATTGTTAAAATTTTATAGATTTATTTTCTACTGAAAATTTCCACGATTTTCTCTAAGATTCAAGTCCTTCCTTGAAGGTCATTTGTAAAAAAAATAATGTAGCTAGAGATGCGCAATCTATTGCATTAAAAGGAGAATAATGTTTTTCTTTTAAAATAAATGAATAAGTTAAAACCGATTTTATCGGACATAAGGTCCCTGTTAACTGTCCAGGTCACATATACGGAAACTCAGTCGCTTTTCAACAGCGAGTTTCGTAAAGCGTAAGTATATGCGTGTTTGTTAGGTTTATAAGTGTATGTTATGATAATATAGTTTATTAGGTGTAGATTTATAAGTATAGTAATGTTTCTCCAATTGTATATATATTGCATGATGTTTGCTTTGTGTGTGCCCGCGTGGAACAGCAACTATGGGAAGACAATGGGCAGACGATGGGCCAAAACTATAAAGATTTTTCACCCATTGCAAAGCCCTAGTATGGACAAACTATGGGAATTCGCGAAATCCCGTGGTGGAAACATGGGCTCATAAAACTATTTTTTTCCAGTTAATCTTGCACACTGAATACTAATATTATGAATGTAATAGAACATTTCAAATATTATTTGCAAAGTACATAAACAAAATCGTAATGGAAACCAATACTTCCCAAGAGAGCAGCAGGAAATTTCTACACGACACTTCTGTCAGATTCCAATGAAAGTTAAGGGATGTTTTCAAATAAAGCATCAAGAAGTTTCAAAATGAAATTTCCGGTAGATTTAAAAAAAACTTCAGAAAGTTTTAAAAGAAAGCTTCAGGAAGTATCAAAAGGAAAGTTTAGAAAGTTTCCAAAGGAAGCTACAAGATGTTTCAATATGAAATTTGCGGAAGTTTCCAAACGAAGCTTTAGGGTGTTTCAAAATGAAATTTGCGGAAGACGAAAAAAAAAACTTCAGGAAGTTTCAAAAGAAAACTTCAAAATGTTTCCAAAGGAATCTTCAGGAATATTACAAGGGAAGCTTCAAGAAGATTCGAAGGGAAGTTTCAGGAAATTTCTGAAGGAAACTGCAGGAAAGTTCCAAAGAAAGCTTCAGGTGTATTCCAAGGAAAGCTTTAGGAAGTTCCCAAAGGAAGTTGCAGTTAGATTCCAAGGAAAATTTCCGGAAGTTTCGAAAGAAAGTTGTAAGAAAATTTAAAGCAAGTTTTAGGAAGATTCCAATGGAAACTTCACGAAGTTTCGAAATGAAGCTATAGGAAGGTTCCAAAAGAAGCTTCAGGAAGTATTCAAAGGAAACTTGAGAAAATTTCCAAATGAAATTTCAGGATGATTCCAAACGAAGCTTTAGGAAGATTTCAGTGATATATTCAGGAAGTTTCAAAGAAAGTTTCAGCATGATACCTAGAAAAACTTCAGGTAGTTCCCAAGGTATGCTTCAAGAAGTTTCCAAATGAAATTTCACGAAGTTCCTAAAGGAAGCTTCTTGAAGATTCCAAGGAAAGCGTCAGGAAGCTTCCAAAGGAAGCTGCGGGTAGTTCCAAAAAGATCGTTAAGTTTTCTGTTGAAGTCAGTTGACCTTTCTAGGTGAAACTGTCTGAAGATTTTCGTGTTTATTTTCAAAGATTTTTGCATGGAAAGCTTCAGATGATTTTATTCTTTTTTCAATGCATTTTTTTTGTTCTTTTATGTTTGATATACTGAAATTCATGCTGCTATAAACATAAGAGATGTGATTTTAAATAATTGTAATGAGAATTATAATAATTTTCTTTTTTTTCCCTCCTGATTTCTTTCTCATCTTCAGTTTCTTCTTCCGTCTCACTTTCGGACTCAGTTTCATTTGCACTTTCATGTACGCTTTCTGTTTCCATCTCATTTTTATTTCCCTGGTCTTTGTTAATTTCCGTTTTTGTTCATTGTTTTTTTTGCTTTAGGATGCCTTAATGTATTATATTGATTATTAATAGTTGTTATGAATTCAGCTTCGGTGAAGTTTTTCTTTAGAAGTTTAACATATTCTAAAAGAATTGTCCAAATAATTACTTATGAATACATTAGTAATAATATTAGAATGCGTAAATTTATTTTGTTCAAATTAATAAATGTGTAGAGGAACAAAGAATTGGCGCAACCAACTTTATTCATATAAGGTACATTATAAAAATTTTAGTTCAATTTTGCTATTGACATTTGTTATTATTATCTTGACTGTCTTTTAAATGATTGTTTTAAAAAGAAATATAATTTTCATGAAGATAGATGTTATTTTTTGCTTCTTTATAGAGAAAGCATTGTGATTGTGACAATTTTCGATTTTCTGAAAATAGTCTAAATCAACTCAATTTCATCCAAAAAGCATAAATACGAAGTTTTAGGGCAATGTCCAAATGTATGTATGTATGTGTGTGTACGTGTGTGTATGTATGTGTTTGTGTGGTCGTTTTTTTGTGGAATCTCTATCTTGAGAATGCTTTGACTGATCTTAATGAAATTTGGTGGTGTTATTACACTCATAAAAATCTAGAAATGGACACAGGGATTTTTAGAAATACTCAAACCAAAATTTTTGAGATTATTTTTTGTTCAAAAAATACGGTTTTTTAAATAAAATTTTTTCCCTTATAAAAAATTTAATTCATCAATGAAAGAATCATATTCTTTGTTTTGAAACGAATCGATTGACCTATATAAAGTCTTTATTTGATCAAGAATCGATAGAGTAAATGACAATTTTCAATCATTTTTGACGTTTAAAATTCCATTTTTTTAATATAACTTTTAATATTATTATTTTTTAATGAAATTTCCTTTTGAAAAAATTTTCTGCATTAGAAAACGAATCGATTGATTTGAATAAAATCTATATTTTACCAAAATAGAGTAGATTATTAGTAGAAAATGAATCGACTGGCACATAAAGTATTCTTTTCAACTGAAATTTATAGATACATTGTAATTTTTCAATTATTTGTGGAATTTAAATTTCGAATTATTTTTATATATATTATAGTATATATTATTATATTATATTATATATTATACTTTTTAAATTATTAAAAAATGTTAAAGGTTGGTTTTTGTAAAAAAATCATCTATAAGGAAGCAAAGTTTTCATGAAATGAATATAATTTTCTACTTGATTCTTTATTTACTGTTAAATTAATAAACAATTTTTAAATGTATTTTTGTAATTTTTAAATATTTGCTTACTGTAAACAGTAATTCTTATGTCATCAGGGACTCCATTTCCTGTTTTGCCGAGAGCTATCATACTTTTTAATTTTTCTACTCCTACTAGTTCTAGAAGCAACTAACGAGTCAACTCTTTTGGATCATGCCTGTACCGCTTCATCAAAAACAATCGATTCTTGTCAATAAAAATGTTTAAATCTTCAACTAGCTTTGTCTTATTGAAAGAGGAAGATTTGACGTCTTGATTGAATTTCTACATTAAAATAATAATTATTCATAAAATTTATATTACTTGTTATCCAACCGTCTAATTTTTATATTATAGTTTTGTTTATATTAAGAGGATAAACGTCTAAAATACTAAAAAATCAGATATAATTAAAAAAGATATTTAATCTAAAAAAGTTAATGTAATAAACATAAATGTGAATGGGGAGTACCAGTTGAAATCTGGCATAAGCTCGATGTAACGAGATTTTGAGAAAAAATTCTGAATGTTTATTATGGGAATGAGTAGTTGGAAAAATTGTAAATCTATGCTGACGTAATGAATCATCTGATAAAGTATTCTATTGTAAGATCAAAAATAATGAGAATACTATTTTGACATAAAAAAGATAATATTTTTATGGTTTTGAAATTCTTTACTATAATATAACTCGTTCTTAATTCTTGGTATAAGTAGTAAGAAATGCAAAGAAATTAGATTATCTGAGAATTAAAAATGCTGACTAAATACGTATTTTACTTACAGAATGGAATTCTAATTTCTCTTTACCTTGTAAGGCCTCCCTAGCACAAATTGCGATTTTTTCAAACATTGTCACTATTCTTGGGGTATCTGATAAATATAAAATGATTAATTAAATAATTTCATAACAAATAGAATATTTTATTATCATTTTAGAATATATTTTCTTACTATTTTAAAAAATTTCCTCTAAATTATTTGAATATTTAGGTATCACATTTCGACTTCCATTTCGGTGAACATCCTTAAGCGT
Source organism: Ganaspis sp. Gsp50 (assembly GCA_011057455.1). NCBI lineage: Eukaryota > Metazoa > Arthropoda > Insecta > Hymenoptera > Figitidae > Ganaspis > Ganaspis sp. Gsp50. The sequence goes on from WNHD01003533.1 coordinate 11,955, forward strand.
AAGGTCTGTACAAACATACGCATAAACTCATATAGTGATGTTAGTCAGTACTTATTTTAGAATTATATTTAAAAAAGATTTTGAAAATACAACTAAATTCATTGCCGAATTTCATCGTAATTAAAAATTCAGAAGTATCCAGGGGAAACTGCCAGCCAATTTTTTTGCGAGCGTACACTAAGATTAAAAGGTATATTATACCTCAGAGCATAATAACATTTTATTTACGCCAAAAAAAAGTTATTTATGTCAAAAAAAATTTATTTGCAGAGTCAATCCATTATATTTCGACTAAAGTCGTTGCGGACCATTTTTAAAAAAATTTGATACTTTCAGAAGTGATTCTCTAAAGTGTCTGGATTACGAAATGAGAAGAAATATGTTAAAATTTCTGCTAATTCTCTCAAAATATGAATTTTTAGCATAGAAAGTACGGAAAAATGTCACTTTCTTACCACTTAGAAAATATGAAAATAAACATTGAAAAATGCTTAAAAGTTGAAAAACTGTCATTTATATTTATTGAGAATGATTTAATTTAATATTTTTCATTGATTAAAGCAGTTAAAAGTTTGTATTAATATGTAAAATATAATTTAAAAGTTCACCTGTCAA
>WNHD01003534.1:9265-21832 GCA_011057455.1 Ganaspis sp. Gsp50
AAAATATTGTTTTATCTTTTTTTAATAACAAAAAACAATTAAAATAAAATTTGTCCTAAATGGCAAAACTTTTGCCTAAATGACAAAAGAATTTTACTAAAGGGCAAAATTTTTAGTTGCGTGCCAAAATTGAAATTTCATATGTATAGAAAAACTAAATTTGAAATCAAATTAATTTTATTAATAAAACTTGAATTGTTATCAAATAATTTTTAATTAATATATTTTTAGTGTTATAAATATTTAGAACAGTAGTTGAATTGCGATTTTTTGTTGATTTTTTATAAGAGCGTAGTAATTTGATAAAATATTTCACTTGAGACAAATGACCTTGAAACGAACAGCATGTGCAATCTTGATGACACATGATTACTACATTGATTGTATAAACTCAAAAGAAATAACTTTAATCTAATACTCAATGAATTATAAAATATACAACCCATTTTAAATTCAATCGTAATTTTAATACTTGATTATCCAAATCCTTGATTATTCAAATAATTTTGTTTTAAAAATTCACAATTGAATTGAGCTTGAATAATTTAAAAACACTTTTTGCGTAAAAATGATGTTTTGTGTTTTCAAGGTTCATTGAAGAAGAAAAAATCAGTAGAAAAACTCATTGAAAAATATTGCGTATATTCTTATTTTATAGCCTAAAAAAATCAATTTCATTTAATTGCAAATTAAAAATTTATTTGAGCAATAATTTTGCAAAGTCTATTGTCCAGAGTGACCTTAGAAAATGCAGAGGTTCAAACGTTGACGACAGCACCATGTTTCTTTAAACTGTTGTATTTCCACCAATAAAAATTAAACAATCTTTTTGAAACTTGGTAAAAAACTTCCTTAATATAACTAAACACTTTCTCGATGAATGTATTCTCAATATGAAACTTGGCCGCAACACTTTTTTATTTGAATGTTGAAAAATGCGTATTTTGAAACTTATCGCTTTGTTAATAATTATATTATTCAATAATAATTTTTTCAATAAATTTCGTTTCAACTGTTTTCTCTCTACAATTTAGTATTAATAAAATAATGATTTGACGACTTTGGAAATTCGATGAAACATATTTTGAGAGCGACAAAGCATCTCACGTTTTCGATCACCTAACGAGTTATATTACATGTACATGCTCCATTTTTCAGAACTATTTAATAAAATATTAATGATTTTTCATTTTAAATTTTTAAAAAAGTCTTACGTTTTTGAAAACAATTCTTTTTGCTTCCTCACATAGGGAAGCAATGTTAAAATTTTCTTCATAAAATTATATAAACTGAGGAATTTGAAATTGCAGTATAAGAATATAACAAGATTGTGTCTATATCAATTACAAACAAACTTTACTGACTAAAGAAAATTGTTTACAATCTTTCAAAGTTCATAAACGAAAAAAAAATTCGATAGCATCGTTTCTCAAATTCAAAGCTACTCGAAAGACACAGAAATTTAAAAGGGAAAATTGTTGGATGTAAAACTAAAAAAAGCAGTACTATCAAATGACAGCGGTTCCAGAAATTGAGAACATTATTTGAAAATTTGTTTACAAATATAATGACTTGTTTATTACTAATAATTAAATTTGAACAAAAGGTTTTACTGTGAATTAGTCCCACATTAAAAAAAATGAAAAAGACTACCAATCAGCTGCATGCAATATGTCGTGATTCAATTCTATATAAATTTTTGTTTCAAAAAGTGCTTATTACTAAAAGTTGACCTATTGACATAATTTCAAACAATGAAGGCGCATTAAAACATGATTTGGAAAACTCGTCATATATATTATTTTTACGGCAAAAGTCTTCTGCTTAATTTTAATAGAATCTCACTTTTTTAATGTAATTTTTTTTATTTTCCCTCTGCACACTTAATAGAATGTCCAAAACTGAATAGATTATAAAAAATTAATTAAAAAAGCGCGCACAGATTGTTACAGTAAAATGAAATCTGAGTAAAGTTTTGTCTGCTCAGTTGATAATTATAATAACGTTAACCTATCAACCTAAAGCAATAAAAGTTGTTATTGAAACTGACTAGTTTTGTGATAGACTGCGATATACACCCACGGGAAAATTATACTTAACAAAATTTAATTGGTAGAAATGTTTTGTGCAAAACACAATAATCTTTCTTCTGTTACTGAAGAGTTAAATTTTGTTAATATGACAATTATTTACTTCCCAAAATATGTGTCAATAATTAAAATGACCGATTTCAATTATTCTTCATTATCTTATCTCATGAGGAATTACAATAATCTTTCAAATATCGACCGCGAATAATAAAAGAAAATATAAGGAATATCAGTCATTCTAGATTTTATTTATTTTTGATAACAATCAAGATCAACGGATTTTGCGAAAATAACTAATTTCTTTCTTGAAAAGTTGTTTTATATTTTTGTATGAGAATTTGAATGAGATAAAATCCCTACATGTAAACCTTGATATTCATGAGTATCAAAACTCCTCCAAATTTTATTAAAATCGGTCAAAGTGTTCTCGAAATATCCTGGCGACCAAAAAAGATGACACACATACGCACACACATACACACACACAAAATGCATCTAAATATTGGCTACAAACTTCGAATTTTGAGCTTTTTAGGTGAAATTAAAGTCGATTTAGATTATTTTTAGAAAATCGAAAATTTTGACGATTAAAATGCTTCCTGTGAGGATGCAAAATAAATTAAAATTGCAACTATCTTATTATATTTTATTTTACTGTATATTACTTCTTATTGTAAATGGGGTTGAATTTATTCATATAACTAATGATTCGACTCACAAAAGATAAACAATAATTTAATTTCTTTTAATTGTTCAAAAGTTGGACAATTCTGTTAATTGTTTATGCTGTTGCTGATAACTATTCTAATTACGAAGATTCAGTAAAATTAGTCGTTGTAGAAGAAATTAGTTACTATTAAAATATACTTAAAACAAATTGTTCTCAACAAATTGATTATTAAAAAATTGTTAAACTTGCTTCCTCATAGAGGAAGTTCTGTTGTACCCCCAAATTTTCGATTTTGAGTTATCAAAATTTCTTGACATTCCTCAAACCCATAAATTAAAATACATGTTTTTGAGGACATGCGTGTGTGTGAGTGTATTCACAATACGCTTTGATGAATGCCTCAGAAACTTTAGTAGTTATAACCACGATCTTTTCACCAAATTATTGGTCTTACAGGGGGACAGTTTGAGACCGATAGGTCCAAGGATAGGTCTATTCTATAAGTATATTTTTATTCCATTTAAAAAATGTGAAAAAATCGTCTTTAAGTATATTTTTTGCATTTTTATTTTATATTATTTATTTATTTATATTTTTATTTTTATAAAAAGTACAGATGTAATTATTGTATTCTTTTTGATTTCTAAAACACATAGATTTATCGTTTAATGATCCTTCAATGTCAATTATATCCAAAGTTATTGGCCTTTTAGTAATCGAAAATTTTTACAAAATCGTTTTTATCATATGCTTTTTTAAATATTTAAAATGCCATTTTTTTATATTTTTTGCGCCTTTAAGAAACGTCGATTAATTATTTATTGGATTTTCTAGCTCAATTCTTTCCAAAGTTATTTATTATTTAAAAATCGAAAAACAATTGTATTTCTTTTTTGCTGAAATTGCCTTTTTATTATGAATTTTGACATTTCATAGATCTTATGATCGTGTCGTATCTCATATTTTTAAATGAATCATCAAATGTATACGCACAGGAAGAGAATCTCTTAATCCGCACCAATTACACATTAACTGCGCGTAATTCTTTTTAAAAGGAGAGTGTATTTCTCATTCAATGCTGTATTGTCGTATTATTATTCATCACTGTCTACTAATTAACAAACTTGTTTGAAAAATAAGAAGGTGACTTGACTCCAACTGTCATAAAGTCAAAGCACCCCTGCCAAATATCTGGATTTCAGAAAGAGTTTTTAAGATCATATTTAACATTATTCACAAGCACCATTAATTACTAATATTCATAAATAATTAATAATTTTACATAAATTACATAAATATATACACTATACACATTTACAAACATTGCAAGTATAAGTTCAGTATTCATAGCTCAATAATATATTGCTTCCGCGCAAAGAAAAAAAAGACATTTGTGAATAGGAACTATTAAGAATAATTATGAATAATAATAAATTAATAATTATGAATAATAATAAATTAATAATTATGAATAATAAGAAATTAATAATTATGAATAAAAATAAATTAATAATTATGAATAATAATAAATTAATAATTATGAATAATAATGAAGAATAATAATGGTATGACAAAAATTGAAATAAGTACGCAGAAAAATTTGTACATTATGTTTATTATTAATATTAACGAGTATCACACCTCTACTAAATTTTATTAAAATCAGCCAAAGCGTTCTCGAGATATCCTGTTGAGAAAAATACACATACATATGTATGCACGCGCAAACACACACATCTGGACATAACCTAAAAATATATATGCGTATACATATATGCGCTGATTTTAAAAAGTGGCTCACTTATCGCTGATTCATATATTTAGAAAGCAAAGAATAAAGCATGATTATAATACATTATGACAATAATTACAATACATTATGGAAATTATTGTATAGTAATATATAATATGGTGAAAAAGTATAAGACAGTATGCTAAAAATAGTAAGATATGTTAATGAAAAATATATACAGCGTGTAATAAATTGAACAGCGCAGCAAAACTTGTACAATAGCGTAGCAAAAATTGTAAAACAGCATAGTAAAAATTGTTTAACTGTATAGCAAACATTAGAATGTAGTATAGTAAAAATTAGAATTTAGTAGAGTAAAAATTAGAATTTAGTATTGTAAACATTAGTATCTAGTATAATAAAAATTGTCAGACAGTTTAGTAAAATTCGCGTGAAATTCGTGAATTTACACCTTTCTGAATAAAATAAGCACATACATTTTCACCACGATTTTCTTTAAACTCATCATATCAGCTTTTTCGTGCGATCACTTCAATGTATCAAAATTCCAACACAAAATTATAAAATCATAAGGGTATGGTTTGACTGAAATGACCTATACATATGTTTTCTTAATATTTATTTTCTCTATATTTGCGAAATAAAATTATAATGGATTAAAATAATTAACGTACAGAAATAAACTTTAGACCAGAGGCGAATAGAATAAACGATTAATTCTTCAACTAAGAAAGGATGGTTACAATTCTTTTAAATAATTCGCAAAATCTGATTAAAGAACGATGCAAAAGTAATGAGCACATTGATGCAACTGGCCGGTATGCATTGTAAAATTGTCCAAGTGATAAGATATATTTTATCTTTTAAAGGCGAGGAGAGTAGTTCAGTGCATGACTGGCTTTTCGAGGGGTAAGAGGTGATTGGAGAAAGAAAGAAGACGCCTCAGTTCAGAGTGCACATGCTGAGGACACGACAAGTCTCTCGTTCAGAGATCTCTCCATCACCATGAGACCCTGGGCGAACAAAAACGTCGTTTTTGGAATAATCGGGCTCACTTTTATTCTCATAGGCGGATTTTTTTCCGTTTACTGGCCTTTTATTCTCGACCACATTTTGCACAAAGTAAGTCTCAGATACATTAATTATAAAATTACACTCAGAATTTTTTAATGAACTTTCTCACGCAAGACTTTGTTAACCCGAGAATTTTGCCCTTTTAAATATTCTCTACAAATACTGTAATGATTATTGTAAACAACATATAAATTACAAACTTTATAATTTAAGTCATTACAGTTGCGGCAAATTATCAACAAATGTGTGCAACTTTAATTTTCAAGAACACGTAAATTGTATTTAAATCTAATTAAAAAACAGTAGAATTAAAAATAGTCATATAAAATCCATATTTCAGTGAAACAGGAGAATAATCTAATAAAAACTTCCGTAATATCTGAATCACATATAATGTATTTATGAAGCAGCTAAATCTTTATAACGGCAGTAGTACATGTGTAATTACAATGTAAGGAATTTTTTTATTTTGCTTGCTTTTCTGAAATATAAAGAGTTTGTGACTGTTTTAAATATTAATTTTTACATTCTCAATAATGGAAAGACATTAAAATTGCGCGATTCTTTTTATACTTTAATATTTACTTTATATTGAAAGACATATAATTAGAAAACTAATAAATATTAAATTATGTGCGAATGGTTCATCAATTTTATTAATTATTTCCAAAAATTCATAGGATACATAATTCAGAAATGTAACAAAATAAATATGCATTTAATTTTCTAAGAGTGCATAATAATTCGACATTTTATTTGAATTTTAAATGATCCCTTTATCTACTCACAGATGTGTAAAATACTTTTTTCTTTGTACAGTTGTCTGACACTTTTTCTACAAATCTATATTTACTCAAATTGAATTTCTTAAGTTGTTTTAAAAATATACTCTCATTATTAAAGAGAATGTAAAAAACTTTATTAAAATAGCTTTTTTGTTAAGATCTGCATGTGACTATTAATTTTTAAAATTTAATTAACATGTGACAATCAATTTTTAAAGTTGATATATTCATACGTAATGAGCAAATACTGTTATAAATCATTAAATAAATTTGTTTTTGTTTTCAAAAAGCATGAAACTTAAAAATGCGTAGTTTTGCAGTTATCAAATCGAAATGAATAATAAATTTTCTTATAATTAGTTAATTATCAACATTTGATACAGTATTAAATTCAAATCTTAATTATAACAAAACCACTGTTTGGATGATCATTGACTAAAATACTTCACTTTTTTGATATTATAAATGTCTTTTTAATTAATTCTTTATTATTTATCAAAAAACATATTTGTTATTCTCCTACGTATTGAAGCGAATTATTCGAAACTTACTATTTCAACAGACAGCGAACTATTAACAAAAATGAAAACATTTGATTGTCCCAAACGAAATTCCATTTAGAATCTAATTAACATTTTTTTCTTCATTCTTACTGATAATAATATATTCCATGAGTGAAAACCGGAATTCTTATTTTTTTGTTGGAATTGTATTACTTTGTAATAATAAATGAGATGTAAATTTTTCCATATATCACAGAGAAGATTTCATTTAATTAGAAATTAATGTTCATGTTTCCTCCTTTATTTGCCGAATTCATCGAATAAAAAGAAGTCTATGTTTTAAGAAAAGTGAATCGACTACCTTGGAACTTTTCACTGATGTTTGTTAATATGACAATGATTCTTTTAGGAACTTACTGTATCACCTACTTCAAGAGCCTATGAAATTTGGAAAAACTCTAGCAAGTTCCCAACGCATTTACAAATTTACTTTTTCAACTGGACGAATCCTGAGGAAATAGATGTTCCAGGAAAGAAACCAAATTTCGTTCAATTAGGACCTTATAGTTTTCTGTGAGTATTTTTTTTATTTATACGAGTAAATTTTAAATACATGATTTTTCAAATAATTTTTCCCAAACACTGTTTATTTTATACACGGAGAGAAGGGCGTAGTAGATTCTACTACCATGGCAGTACAATCTACTAAACAGAATCGTTAGTTTTTGACTGACTAAATGGACAGTAGGATTTACTGAACGAACGTTTTGTCAGTTTGTCTAGGCAGTAAAAAGTAACCTCAACTACACAGAAAGTTGAATGGAACAATCCATCCAGTAAATTTTTTTATAAAATGGACTAAAATGTTCAGTAAATTGTTAAATTATGATTTTAATGAATTTATTGAAAATTAAAATAGCAATTTATTCATTTAATTGCAATAATTTCAATAATAGTACAAAATAAATATCAAATTAAAATACCATAATAATAAGATACTTTAAAAATATTTCATCCTCAGATTGTTATAAATATTTGTTTTTATTTTTCAATATTTTATTACTTTTGCAGATTGAAATTCTCACTAGACTTTTTTAACACTTTTTCTATTTCTGCGAATTTGTTACACATTTTTTTCACTTTTCCTGCTTTTGACAATTTATTAATAAATAAATCCTTAATTATTCAACAATTCTCCAATGTCCATTTTCATAAAGAACTTTTCAATACTTTTGTAACCTTACTTTTGTTCCGCCATCTTTAAATAATGGCACATTTTGCAGTGTTCAGTTACTTTTACTAAACAGAAAGTTTCTCAAACTATACTGTCTAGTAAAACCAAAGGAACGAAACTATACCATGTTTTGCAAATGCTACTTCATATCTAGTCGTTATTACTACATTTTCGCTTACTAAACAAGTAAAGTAGAATATACTGCAAGTCTTTTCTCCGTGTATAATAATAGTCTCCTGAATCTCGAAAATAGTATTTTCGAAGCACGTGTTCGAAAAAGGATCAAAAGAAAATTGCAGGACCATTGTACATGGCGAAGAAAATGAAAAAAATACCAACGCTACATTTTTCATTTAATTAATCTTTTTAGCATGTTTTTACCAATTGCCAAAAGCTGGAGTTATTTACATATAAATATGAATTTTGCTTCCTTTTATGTGTGCTCTGAGATAAAATATCGGATAATCTGGACCCTTAACATTTTTTAGCATCGCTTCACAATCTCTGTGAATTATCAGAATACATCGGTGGGTTTTTATGGGATGCTTCTGCATCTTCAGTAACATATGTATGTGAGGGAGTCTCGAATCAGAGCAGACACTATCTTTCTTGGAACTGCGAGAACCGGGCCTGTATTTCATGATGTGTGGAACCCATAAGCCGAGTCAGAACAGGCCCTTTTTTTCATGCCAGATACACTAACCAGTCGATAGAGAGGAAACAGGAAACACATCTTCACGATTTTTTTATTATTACCATCTACTTTATTATTTTCTCAAAAATACCTTCTGTTTATATCAATTCACAAAAAATGCTTCTGTTTGATATCGTAAAGATACGTTCTTTTAACATTCTTTTTACTGTTTCAGTTTTTTTTTTAGTTGATGAAATTTCTTAATTAAAAAGTCCTTTCATTTGTTTTCCTTTTGTCAATTTTTTTGTATTGCCTTTTGAAAGTTAGATCCTTTGAAATCCAAATATGTGGATTCAGATTTCAAGCGCGGATGAAGGTAAAGTCGGTTATTTCAATGAATTAATATTTGATAGTTAGAAATTTCAAAAAGCTATTTTTAAAAGTTGTTTTTAATACAATAGTTTACTAATTTGTTTTATCACAATTGTTAACTAGATTTTTATTTTAAAATTGTGATCCAATTGTTTATTTCGGGATTGTTAACTTATTGTTTATTTTCAATTGTTTAAGTAATAATTGTATACACAGTAATTGTTTAAATTACAATTGTTTACATAATTGTTTAAATTATAATTGTTTACATAATTGTTTAAATTCTAATTGTTTACTTAATAATTGTTTACCAATTGTTTAATTTCGCTAATGATAAAAACTATAAAATATGAAGCTTGATGTTAATAATTTTTGGACCACCCAAAGTAGAACATCACATTGCTTGAAGCGTCTCATTAATTACATGAAAATCATTAATGTAATAACAATCCTAACGAGGGTATGCAGCAAACAGGTCTGTCCAGGTCGCGCACGAGTGCCATGATAAAGTGAATGAACGAGTAGAAACAGAAATGTCTAGAATCACCGAGATGATCATCGGATACCAAGTTACGACGCTTTGAAGATTTTTATTTTACGGTAGCCGAGATTCCGATCCAGCTGTGCTTTTTTAGATTATTTCTATGTTAAGGATATCGTAATTTTGCTCAGATGAGTGAGCAGCAGGTGTAATTAGTCGAGACGTTTTATTTTCCTACACCTTCAAGTGCCAACATGCTTTTCTGCTTCTATCAAAGTTGTCGTATCATGAGATAAGATAAACTCATTTAAATACTGTAAACTTGATTAGCGTTACAAATTCTCTTTATATGCTTAATCCAGAATGTAGAACCAGGAAAGAGTGACGTAAATTAGCTTAATCCGCACATTCTTTTATTATCAGATTTACAACTCTAGCAATAAGGGGCATATTTTTGAATGATGGATTGCATGTTTTTGGATTAAAGGTGCAAAATTGGGGTTTAACGATAAAATGATTGTTCCGAACTTGCTTTGATTTCAAGAATCACTACTGCGCATATTACGATTGTGTGGTAGACTACTGCGCATGTGACATTTGCATCCGAGTCTTCTGCGCATGAAATATTTGCATAGGAGTCTTCTGCGCATGAAATATTTGCATAAGAGTCTTCTGCGCATGTAATATTTACATTGTAGTCTACTGCGCATGTCCTGTTTGAACAGTGATTCTCTGCGGACATCGTGTTTGTTCAGAAGTTTACTGCGCATGTCCTCTTTGCATCTAGGTTAATGCTGCGCATAAAATAGTGGCATAAGATACCAACACGCATTCAATTAACACATTAGAAGTTATTGCGCGAGTTTTAATTGCATTAGGTACTACTGCTCATTTGCATAAGGCATTATTGTTGGTATCATGTTCCAATAATAGTTTCTTTATAGAAACTGTTGATGGTTGCTTATTGAAAAAACAAATTCTTTATGGGGAAGCAAAATGTTCATGAAATGATCATAATTTTCCACTTGTTCTAAGCAAACAGTTTTGTTCAAATAAAACAAATATTTTTCTCATTGTAGGTAAAAAAATACTTTTTTCCAAAACGCGAAAAACAAAAATAGCATTAACAAATAAAAAAATGCCTTTTAAAATTTCTCTTTTAAAAAATGTGTATTCATAGGATTTTGTCGTCAAGTGAAATAACTGCAAATGTATTGATTATATTTGTAAATGGAGACGAAAGGATTAGAAAACAGAATAGAAAAAGAGGATGAAAAAGGCAAACTGTCAATATTCTTGATGTACCATTTTTGGTGCATGGGCAAAAATAAAAAAAATCGTATTTGCCTAAATTTATAAACTGATACAAAATCTTTGAAAATGTTGAATAACATGCTTTTTTGGTTCCATTCAATAATATACATAAATTATGAACCCCTGAAATTATGAACAAAATTATGAATTATGGTTTATGAACAACACCTTTAATAAGTATCTAATACATGAAAAAGTTTGTAAGCCTTTCCAGTTAATTGAATTTTATTTCATTTTGTACACAGGGTTAAGTGCTCCTAATCAAAAAGAAACCCTTTCAGTATTTCGTTTTTTATTTGCGTAAAAAAGAAATCATTGCCTTTATTGTGTATACACAATAAAAGCAATGATTATATATAATTATTCCCTATTAATGCCACACAAGTAATTGATTTCGTTTTCTGATTTTAGTAAATTTAGATAAGAGTTAACACACTGTTTGCATTTACCCCAAAAAATTGTAAATTTGGGATCAATGTAAACAATTGGGGCAAACAGTCAGTGAATTGTAAACAGTCAGTTATAAACGTTTCAAGCTCGCACATATAGGTAGATTTTATTACCCCATGAAATTGTTCTAGGGAAGTGAAATAACAACTTAACAAAAAGAAACCAAAAGTATTAGCTAAAAGTGAAAAAATATAATCATAGTTGGAAAAACTGTTTACATTTACCCCAGTCGACCCTAGGGATTTTCAGTGTCCGTAATTACGAATTTGAAGTAATAATTATCTATTTCCTAGATTTAATTTATCCGTTTGACAAAGCAGTGGAGATTAATAATAATGAATGAAATTGATACAGCCTGGGTAAGGGGCCATACTTAAATTACGTAACGCTTTTTATTAGAAATGCTAGACCCTCCCTCCCCCATGTAACAAAATATTTAATACATTAGCGCCATTTTTCCTTTGAAAGTAACAAATAGTCTGACCCCCCGCCACCCCTATGAAGCGTTACGTAATTTAAGTATGGCCCCTAACATAACACCAAAGTGAAATCAAAACAGAATTCAATTTATCAAAATGGAAATTATAAAGCGAACTTAAGAGAATAAAAACTCAAACAAGAAATGACACAAGTCGTCCCCGAGTCAAAATATAGGGGCTCGTTAGGTTCTCGAAGTTCTCTGATGTTAGAGACCATAAGAGAACCTATAGAGGACTTGTTTACAAAAGAATAGAAGGTCTCTTTATGTGCTCCGAGGGTCAGCAAATTTCCAAATCTGCACCTTTTGAGAACATAAAGAGAACCTAAATATGTTCTCATTAAAGTCTCACAGGGTATGCAAACCCAATGAAAAATTGACAACTGGCGCGGTACTGCGCCAGTACTGGCCACTGCTGAACAAGGCTGGCGCAGTATTGCCCTAACTCTGGGATGATAACAGAAGACAGTACTGATAGTCAGTACTAGTGTTGTACTGTCTGCCAGTGTTGGCGCAGTACTGGCGTAGTAGTGGCAATATTTTAATGCCGTTAGCAAATTGTATGCTTTTATTTAATAAACAACAGAAATTATGTGAATATTAAGTAATAATTAGCACAAAATTTAAAAAATATTCAGTAGTATGGATTTTTTAAATTTGATTTTTACTTTTTGTAAATGATTCTAAAGCAGAAAAAATTTATTTGCAAAAAGACAATATAATTGCTTT
>WNHD01003535.1:0-19936 GCA_011057455.1 Ganaspis sp. Gsp50
TCTCACTGTTCGTGCAAATTATTCTACTTTCTTCTTTCCATTTCTCACTTTCATAATATGGAAAGAGGAAAGTTATAGGTAGAAAGTGGGAAAAGGAAGATTGTAAGTGGATAATATGGAGTGAGATACTATACGTTGTAAAAGGGGTAATCGAGGTTGGAAATGGAACCACATAGATGGAAAATGGGAAGTGGAACAATAATGGTGGGTCATATTATCATTATATTATCATTATATATCGCATATATGATCGGAAAGTATATGATAACGAAGGAGGGAATTGGAAAATAGCTTCCTAAATGTGAGAAGTGAGATCGTAAAGGTGGAAATCATGATAAAGATGGTGGAAAGTGGAAAATGGAAAGTAAGAAGTGTAAACCTGTACGCTTTGATTTTTAAAACCTAATTCGAAATTCGTAAACATATTATTTTTTGTTCCCTTTTCTGATGATAATTATGCCTACATTACTTATTTACATTCTATATCACATGTTTTCTTTACCATTTCGTGCGCTTAAATTGCAGGTTTAATTTCCTTAATTAGTTTCTTTCTTTCTTTCCAAGTTATTTCCATTGTGAATGTCTATCAAGTCATGGGTCATAGAATCCAACTCTATTAAAGTCCTCCCTTTTATTTTTTGTTATTTCCCCAAACACGACCTTATATTGAAGAGTCAGGTTTCCTGCGACCTTACATCTGGTAAAATGATATAGCTTTTTGGCATTAAAGCGTTTACACTCTGACAGTTGACTAGTCCATTTTCATCCCCTCCTCTTTTGAGCTTCTCAACACAACCCTTGCAATATTTCAGCTTACTCTATCGATCACAACTGGTCTTTAAGTTATTGCCTCTACCATACAATATAACCAAAGAATCCAATGTAATTGACAGAGACCGTAAAGCAGAGAAGGAAATTTCAGCGCTATATTGTGTGCATTTTTACATTCTCATCAATAACAAGAAGGTATCAAAAAGTTGCGATTTCTGACTTATGCCGATTTTTGCATGACGTTTTATAAGATACCGAAAAAATGGGTTTTACGAAAGTGTCTGTGGTTTATTATGAATTTAGCGTTTCAAATTTTTGGTAATTTGGTTCTTAAGTTTAAGTTTTATGTTAATTTGATGCAGTGGGGTTTTAATGTAACTTACTGTAGTGACGATTGACAGTATTGAACGTGACGATATTGAATGTGGCTAATTAAAGATGATGATTATATGATTACGTTATGTGTACGAATTGTAGTTGTTGTTTAGGCGTGGGTAGTATCGATAGGGTTCGACAATAGTCAAATTATCGTCTATCTTTGGGTTGCTCTCTCTTGGCTGTTGAAGTGTCTCCGACCGTTCGCATACCGCCCCCTCGTAAAGCTCCGTCACGTGCAATTCCCGTCATAACAACGACTTCAATTTTCGTCAAAAGTCTTTCACCGTTATCGTGCTGGGCGCCCCTTTCCACCAGCGATTTCGGAAAGGTCCTTTCGATTTCCCGCTTTATAAACTTGATTGTTGCTGCGCATCAATGAAAATGTAAGGTCTCATGCACGCCTTGCGATATTTTCCAAATTATAAATTTTTACGATGATGCAGCCTTCTCTCTAGTGTTATGCCACTCAGCCACCCCATTGAAACACCAGTCAGATTGGATTTGTCCGATTTCATGCGCCATATCGAAATGCTTCGACAACGCTACGTTTTAGTTTTCTACAACTTCAATTTATTTTCATATTTGTCAATATCCGACATTGTCATTTGATTTCCTTTTTTTTCTATAAAAGTTTGTGCATCAGTAGATTTCGCGCCAGCGCGCTTTATTGCGTTTTTATCTCTCGAATTTTGAAGATATATATCTATAATAATAATAATACGCGTTAATCGCGGACCCCCTATGGTGCCTAATGCATTTTCCCAAACCTCGCAGAAAATAATAATAATAATAATAATAATAATAATAGAAATAATAATGTTGATCTAATAGTGGCTAAATGTGAATTAGTAGTTTTTTTTACGAATTGAACAGCGAAAAGTCTTTTGTCGATTGAAATCGTAAAGATTTACTAATTGTTAGTGAGTAGCTACCAACTTTTAGTAAAAAAGCGATTAATTTTTAGTCAAGGGAAAAAACTGTAGTAAAAGAAATCTTAAACAAAATCATTAATCTATAGTACAAAAAATTGCTAATCTTTAGTAAAAAGAAATTGCTAATCTGTAGTAAAAAAAAATCACCAATTTTTGCAAGAATTAATAATAATAATTGACCATTTCCTTCATTCATTAATTCATTTCGACCACACCGGAAGTTGGCAGTTTTAATTGTCAATTGTTTTTTAAAACTTAACATTTCTTTGCCGTTTTCTGAAATAAAACTCTAAAATCAACAAAGAACGGAAATCTGTCACTTCTTTATTTTTAAGAAAATGCTTTTAAAGTCAAGTAATTCTTCAAGAAAGATAAATTACCTTGCTTAAAATTTAAAGGCATGGTATTTATGATATTTATCATATTTATATGATTTACTGTTTATGACTGCTTCGAGTATTTAAAAATATTTAAAAATATGTAAAATAAATTAAAATAAAGTTAAATTGGCAAACTTCAAAATTTTCAGATTTTTAACATTTAATCCTAATACTAAAGAAATATTAAAATAAAATTGAAATACCAAATAAGAATTCTAGCTATGTTCTTCGAATTTCTATAAGTATTTTCGTAATTTTTAATCAAGAAGAACAAACCGAAGTCCACAACGTTTTTGATCAACGATTTAAACTAGAAATATTTTTCTATTTATTTTTTCTTTCTAATTTTTATCTCAAAAGACTTTTTGAAATGTATTTTATTTAACACATTTTGTTAAAGAATATTTTAGGCAATAATTTTTATAATATTCCGCTTGGACATTTGATAATTTGTTTTAATCGTTG
The DNA here is from genome assembly GCA_011057455.1 of Ganaspis sp. Gsp50. Lineage (NCBI taxonomy): Eukaryota > Metazoa > Arthropoda > Insecta > Hymenoptera > Figitidae > Ganaspis > Ganaspis sp. Gsp50. The sequence goes on from WNHD01003535.1 coordinate 2,927, forward strand.
AAAAAACGTTGCGGACTTCAACCAGTTAAGAACAAAATATTTCAATTTGGAAATTGGCAAATCTTGTAGTTTGCAAAGAAAAAATAAAACTTTTTTACTGAAAAGTAAAAAAATATGAAAATTGAAAAATAAATACATACCAAAAGTTTCGCGTTGGTCCCGAAGCTCGTTTGAAAGATAAATTAATTTAAAAATTGATCAATTTTTCAGGTTAAACTAATTCTTGTTTTATAACTTGAAGTTGTGTAGTACTTTCCAGTTTATCGTTTCTAAATTTATAAACATTACTTTAAAGTATAATGTTTTCATCAATTTAAATTATCAATTTAAATTAGTATTAGATTCAAAAAATATTTTCTAAACTCATTTTAAATAACTAATTGAAACTGGAGTTTTTAATTTTGCATTCGTTTATTCATTTAGACTCAAAACCAATTTTGTATTTAAAAATTATAGTAAAATTGAAGTCGAAAGTACTCCAACTTCAAGTTATAAAACAAGTATTAGTTTAACTTGGAATATTGTGCAATTTTGCTTCCTCGTAAGGAAGCATTGTTTATAAATTCATTTATCTTTTATACGAGCTTCTGGAACAACGCCAATTTTTGGTGCATATTAATTTAAATTTGATTTGCATATTTTCAAAATGTCATATTTTTGTTTAAATTTGAGAGTTTTGAATCTTGGAAAAATGCAAGATTTTGCAATTTTCAAATTAAAATAATTTGAATTTTTTGAATGAAAATTACTAAAATACTTTGAAATTTCAAAACTATACCGCAGATACTACACTTATTGGTAAGTTTTACTTTTATTTTAATATTTCTTATTAGTATTATAATTAAATGATAAAAATCCGAAAATTTTGAGGTTTGACAGTTTAACTTTAGACATTCATTTCATTTATTTTTAAATGCTTGTAAATATTGCAAAAGTTGTAAATGGTAGATCATTTATAAATATCTCTTAATTTTAAGCGAAATAATTTAACTTTCTTGAAAAATTACTCGATTTTGAAAACATTTTCTAAAACCTAAAAAAGTGAGAGATTTCCGTACTATGTTGATTTTTTTCCGTTTCTATGTTGCAGAAAAAATAAAAAGAATTTCGAAAAAATATTTTGAGTTTTGTATTGTTGAATCATGAATAGAATTATTTATGTTAAGTATAATTTATTCTACAAATTTGGTCGAAACCAGATTGTTTAAAATTGAATATACTGACCATAAACTAAAATATTGTAAGTTTTAATAACACAGCCCACAAACAAAAATAATGTTTTTGTCCGATAGACCAGCCTATATTCATTTTTTACATATTTCGGATCGCTGAATCCGAATTCGAGGTCAGAATTGACAAAGTTACATCGCATTTTCTTTCTAAATCCAAAAAGCAATATGTTTAAGTTTAAATTGTTGTAGCATTTGTATAAACTATGTAGAAACTGCAAAACTCAAACGAATGTAATCTTTGACTTATTGCCTTTCATTTAAGCCCAGAAAACTTAAAAAATATTTAGTAGTTCCCGAAATATGACTAAAAACGTCCGCGCATGTAAATCGACCTAGCCTTAAAAGCCATTACTTTAAATGCGCGTGGCCGATTTACATACGCGGACGTTTGGAGCCATATCTCGGGAACTATTGAATATTTTTCAAGTTTTCTGGGCTTGAATGAAAGGTAATACTTCAAAGAACACGTCAGTGTAAGTTTTGCATTTTTATATAATTTTTACAAATTTTACAACAATTTAAACTCAAATTTCTTGTTTTTTGAGGCTAGAAAGAAAACGCGAAGTAACTTTTGAATTCTGACCTCGGATTCGGATCCGAAATGTGTAAGGAATGACTATAGTCGGGTCTGTCAAACAAAAAAATAATTTTAAAATCCTACTATATTGCTTATATTATATCGGCTTTAGGGTCTACTATCTACTGCAATAAAAGTGAACTTAATTCTATTAAATTACATTTTTAAAAAATGCAATCAATTACCTTTAGAAATAATCGTTAAAATTATGGTTGAGTAGGAAACAGTTTAAGCAATCACACCAAAAATGCAAAATACTAAATTAGACAATATTTTTTTTAAATTCACATTGTCGTAATCTACTAAGTGTGAGCTTTTCAACTTGAAGCATCAAATAGAAAATAATGGAATTAACATTCAAATGTTTTCAGATTTCACAATTATTCAGATTTATAGATGACACATCAACAAAGTAGCGAATTTAAAAAAAAACCGTTCAACGAAATTGAAAGTCAGTGGTTTATCAATTCTTAACTAAAGCACAGAAATATGGACGAAAGCAAGTAAACGTGTTAATTAATAAATACGGAGAAGAAATAAAATAAAACTGAAATAGTCTGTAAAATTTTGATTGGCGGGTTAATGTGAGAATGCAAGGAAAATATTGTAATAATGCAAAATAATAAAATGTAAATAGAGAAAGTGTACTTTTCGTTGGATGCGGAGCGTTTAATGCAGAGTATCGAGAACCGTGCAGCGAATAGCAAATACAAACGCGAACGGCTGGTCGCTTTAGCTGCCCAGAGCGATATAGATTTGGGCAACGCGCGAAAACGGGGTTGCAACCCTCCGTCCAAGTGCACCCTATCCCTATATGCCCTCGCTGGGCCATTAATAATATACCCATATTGGACACAATTCACCTTGAAATTAACCAGCAGTCGATTGGTAAGCTTGGGCAAATTGACTTCGAAATTGACAATTTATGATCGCTTTACTACTCGCGATTTTCGCACTCAATCTCTCTTTATTTCTATTATTTTCTTCTGGCACCACACCACCACTCAATCTTTAAATCTTTAAAATCAATCTTCAAAATTCAAAATATCTGTCTAAATTCTGAAAAACAGAATGAATTTTAATTTTAGTTTTCTTTGTTTTTTAAGTTAAACGTACCTATTTTTTTATAAGACGAGCTTGAAGCAAAAATAATTTTGTTTAATCATCATTTACTTTCTTCACTTTCGTTTTAATTCAATCACACTAAGTTTTTGAAATAAGGGAAAATTATACGAACTTGAAGTCCACAAATACCACAAATTTACAGTAAATATAGAAGTAATAAAAGCAATCCAAGTTTTCATAATTTTATACTCTACAAATTCAAATTTATGGATTTTTCAATATACCAAACTACCCCTTTATTATTTGTATATAAAAAAAAATATCGAGCCAGTAAAATTTTTGAGGTTAGGAAAAACTTCGCAACCCTAATTTCAGATTATAGAGTTCAGTAATATACAAAATACATCAAAATTGACGGGTCCTGCTTACCGGATTATTTTTTAGTAGGTACGGCCCTTTATTATCAGGCCGAAAAATTATTTTACAAAACAAGTTTTGGAGAGAGAAGAACATTATTGTTATTATTATTATTATTATTTTTATTATTATTACTGTTATAATCATTGTTATTATTATTATTGTTATAATCATTGTTATTATTATTATTAATTCGAATTTTCCACTAATTATATTTTAGCTTTTTAGCCCTAAAAGCCAAAATAATTAGTGGAAAATTTGAATTTATAATTTTATATACAAGGGTTAGAAGAAAACCTCACTACAATGAATCACATTATTAATATAATATTTTATGTTTCTATCTCAATAAATTTCTTGGTTTTTATATACTAAACGTGACACATTACATTTCGAAAACGCAGATTAATTGAATTAGCTCATTATTTGCACAAGTAAAATGTTGTGTAGCAAAAATGTGTTAAGTGATTAGTGGGGCAAAAATAATTCAAGGAGGTTCTTCAAATAACCGAAAAATTAGTGACGTAATGTTCAAGAGGCCTTAGACGTATATTTCAGTTTGCACGCGATTATAGTTCGCGTGACACAACTGCGCTTGATCTTCATCGCCCTCTTAAGTCAAATTCTCTTTTTATTCGCTCTTTAATGAGTTGAAGAGTTCTTTCGAATTGCGGTATAAATAAATTGTATACTTAGAGCTCTTAACATTCAAATGAATTAAATTTTTATTCGATTACCATTTAAATACAAATCTAGGTATTATCTTACATTTTCAATGCAGGTACATACTTAAATTCATTTTTACATTCACAATATTTATTATTGTTCAATAAATGAATAATAATAATAAAAATAATAATGATAATAATAATAATAAATTATTGTTCAATAAATGAATAATAATAATAAAAATAATAATGATAATAATAATAATAACAATCAAATAATATTATTATAGGTTAATATTATTATTTTAAACAGACGGTAAATTATTTTTACATTTTTGATTATTTATTACCTACCTTTATTAATATAACGACCACATTAATTTTAATATTTTTATTATTCGTTAACCGTCAACTATACACCAAAAAAAATAATTGGTTAAATTTACAAAATGATTGGTTAAATTTACTATTTAATTGGTAATATTTCCTAGTTGGTTAAAATAAAACACTTATATGTGGTTAATTCTACCAGTTGCTTTAGTTAATTTTACGGTTAATTCTACCAGTTGCTTTAGTTAATTTTACTATAAGTGCAAAATTTTACTATCAAGTGTAAATAGTAATTACTTGTATTTTTTTTCAAAGAAGGATAAAAAAGGCAATTATTTGTTTATTCCTTTTGACTAAAATTGGTCCCACAATCTGCTCGAAAGTTTAGATGTGGAACAAAATTTGCTTTTATTTGTAAAATTAAAGTTTTTTCTAAACTTACCATGCGTAGAGACTTCTTACTGTAGAAATTATTCTATGATCTAATTATTTCTTTACAGTTTTAAAAAGTCTCTGGTTAGAAAATTGTCATTGCGCTCTCTATAGTTTTAGTCTCGATTTCCAAAAGACTCCATGCTTGTTTTGCAAGCAATCTATTGGCGAGTGATAATTTTCCACTTGATGAAAAATAAAAATTAAGAACATCTTTTGCAACGTATGCATGAATATGTTACAAAATATGTTAATTTTCAGATTTCGATATTGAATTGTACTTTTGAACAAGTTGAAAATTTCAACTACACTATATTCCATGTTTATAGAATTTGCTTTCTGATTTTCGAAGAAAAATTTAACAAATGTAACATTCTAGTTATTCTGTTAGTAACATGTCCAACGGCAATTACAAGAAGCACCAGATTAAGATAAAGAATAGTTAAGTAGCAAATAAAGAGCAAATAAGTTAAAATAGTCATTTTTTTAATTAAAAACCAGCTTGTTTCATAATTACCCCTAGTGCTTCATAATTACCCCAGTTTACGCTAACTACAGTCAGAAAAAAGGTTTTTTCTAATTAAAAAAAAATTCTTTTACTTGTATCTGCTAATCAATATTTCTTTGATTTAAAGAAACTTTCTTTCGTTCAAATGAATTTTCTTTGCTTGAAATAAATTTTGTTTCAAATTAATTTTCTTTGCTTCAGATAAATTTTGTTTCAAATTAATTTTCTTTGTTTCAAATAAATCTTTAGTTCAAGTTAATTTTCCTTATTTGAAACAAATTTTCGCTTTTAATACAAAAAACAAATCACAAACAGATTACAGACAAAATCGTGTAAAAAACAGAAATTAGTCGTGTTTCATAGAAATGTGTCTCCTTTGAAAAACGCTATATCAATCAAAAAGCAATTACATTACATTACATCCATTTATTGAAAACATCACTAATAAGGAAATTAATAATAATTAATTCGAGATAAAAATTCTACGGTTGATTAATCGCCTGAGTAATAAAATAAATTTAGTATTAATTTTCCGCTTTTACTGTATACACTGATCATTGACTGATTATCGTTCCGCATGATGCAAATAATTACAGAATAATTGACAGCGTAGGCGCCTTTTTGATCGATTGACTAATTAGAAATGACGTTTCTCCTGCTCGGATCAAAGACTTGTTCGTCTTGAAATGGTTTTTTCTCTTTTTGTTTTGTTCTTGTTTTTCTTCTTTGTTTTATTTGGTCTGTTCTGTTTATCTAGAAAAAAAGAGAATCAGGAACAGAGTAAGACTCGTGAAAAATCTTTGGGGCGAAAGAGCCTGCGATCGTACATAAATCAGGTTGGCATCGAGCGCGCGGCCGTTCTCTGGAACGCGTGTAGATCCTCGATCTGATATCACGTTAAGTAGATGAGCACTTTGTGATTTATAGCGAGTAACTTAATTGTCTTAATTACGCGGCTGCTTCCGTGGAAAGCGCGGTTATGCGTACACCTATGCCATTTTGCTTTTTTTACAACTGAAATAGCGTTATTCAACTGTTTTTCATTGCATTTCTCATGGTGTGAAAAATGTAAATTTTTGCAAAAAATTTAATACGGAATTCGTTATCTTGCTCAAAGTTAATGTCAATTATCAAATGGAAATTTTGTAAAACTTATTACCACGAATTGTTTGCAATTTGATTCCTATTCAAACAATACTTGGTTCAATTAGAAATTTGATTTATTAGTGAAACTTATTATCAAAATTACAGGAACGTTCAGAAAAGTGTTTAGAAGCGTCTAAACAAACATGTTTTTTACAAACATGTTCAATAATACAAAGGCATTTACATACATGTTTTTTACTATCATGTTTTCTTCCTAACATGTTTTACAAGCATGTTTTTTTACTAACATGTTTTTTTAATAACATGTTTATTACAAAAAAAAATTACAAACATGTTTTTTACATACTAGCTTTTACACATATGTTTTTTACTAACATGTTTTTATATACATGCTTTTACATACATGTTTTTACACACATCTCTTTAGAAACAAACATGTCTTTTACAAACATGTTTATAATGAACATGTTTTTTACTGACATTTTTTTTAACAATTTTGTGCTTTAAAATTTCGGTGTAATAGAAAGTTGGTTTGAAAAAGGATAACTTGAAAAGTAGTCTTTTTGACGTAAGTCCATTTCACGAGTTTTCCCTTTCATATTAATATTTTTATGAAGCTCATGAAACAAGCGTAAAAAAATTGCAGTAAAGTATTAAAGAAATGCAGTTGTTGTGTTATTAAAGTTTATAATAACAGCTATAAATTTCTTTTTCTTGCAACTGTCAAGCCGCTTCTTGTTAATACAAACGTATTACGCATTTCGCGAAAATTTTAGTCTATAATTCGTTAATAACACGCGAAAATAGATAGAAAAAAAAAATAGAAATCAGAATAAAAATATTTTTGTAAAATTGCAGTTCGTTTTTATGATCATAAATCATCATCATATTGTCTACATTCCGAAAAATTCTTCTCTTCAGATGAAATAACAATACACGATTTTATTGGATAAACTTTTGTACGTACTTCACTTTTCGTGTGCACCGTTCAATAAGCACAAATAACACTTTTTCCTAATTCCAATAATATCGAATTAAAAGTTTGTCTTGTAACTCTGAAACTCTCACACTCAATTCAACAGCTCACGCAATCCATGAATAAGAATTTCTTTCCGCTTGGAGAAACTTGTGCGCATTATTGTAAATTTTGTTGCAACAAATTAGCGCATAAATAATGCAATGAATGAATTTTTTTTCTACATTTTAGTTATGAATTTCAAGAAAAATTTGTAAATATAATTAACGGAGGTAACTACAATTCGTTTAGAGTCCTTAAAAGCGGTTAGAATTAATTTTATGCATTTATTCTTAATAAAATGAGAAATGCATCCGAGCGGCTTAATGTCTATCATCAAAATATTAAAAAGAAGGAAGTTGGGTATGAGTTGAAAAAAAGTTGTGATTCCTGTTTGTGCGCCAGTTGCGTGTGGGACTGGAGAAGATCCAACAGGTGCTGGTTCGATCAGATCATTTCCCGCCCTAATGAACGCTGCACATTCAAGAGGGCACCAATTTTGCGCCTTTGACTCGTGCAAAAGACGCACAAAAAGTGAGCAAAGCAACGGGCAATGTCAGAATTATATACCTTTTCTGTGCAATTAGCGCGCTAATAAATGATCAATCGAATTTTGTTCCACTTGTTATCTACTACCGAGATCGAGACAACTACAGGATGAATACAAAATACGAACGTTTACGTTCCAGGAATTTTTTTATTCAGCCATTCTCTCTCTCTTGTTTTAAATTCTTTTCCAAAAATTGTAATTTTTAATTTCTTTGTACATCAGGCTTTCTCTATAGTTGAATGATTTTTCTTTCAACTGTTTTTTTTTCCTTAATCCCAACCTGAAATTCTATTCTCAATATATGTTGAAAGAAAAGTTCACTAAAACTTACAGTGTGTAATGTTAAAGTTTTATTAGTACAATTTATTTAAGAAATCTTAGTATTAAGTGCCAAAATCAACTGTTTACATTTACCCCGTGTTTACATACTTGACTTAAAATTCAGGTCAAGATGATTCGTTCACTTAAAATTAATATTAAGGGTTGTAATTTTCAGGGATTTCTTCTTTCGACATATTCAATATTTTAGGTTGAGATTAAAAAAAATAGTTGAAAAGAAATTATCCCAGCTTTGTAAGTAGTTGTGAGTTTATAGAAAGTCTTCTTTGAGTGTGACGAATTCGTAACTGACTTATAATTTTATAAATTGAGATTGAGATAATTGTCTGGCGAGAATGCGCAATGAGAATTTATTAAGTATCGAGGAGCAACTGGCAACTCACGTGGGCACTCACGACTGCGGAATAATTTCATCAATTTCAAGTCGAACATAATCTACGCCCATTTATTGCGATAACTTTCGATTATTATTAAGCTCACTCTATCCTGAAATCTTACTCAACGCGCAATTCTAATAATTATTTGATATTGCTTTTCGATTGTTTAGAGTAAGCGTTTCAATTGAAAATCATGCTTTTTTTAAAGAAATGGAGTTGCTAGATTTTATAACTATTCATAATTTATTAATGTGTAATGATTACTTCCAAAATTACTATAATTATTGCATAAATTAGGTTTCACTACAGAATAGTTAGAAAAGAAAGGTACTGTAAAAATAAAAAGTTTTGCTTGTTAGTGAAAACTTCGCTAAAATTTAGCAATATACGTAGGAATTATACAAATTCAACTTAAATATATTGATGAAAACTAAAATAATAGATTAGTTCATTTAGATTAATTGAACAAAAAATTTTCTCTTAGAAAAAACGAGGTTGCAAAATAGTCTGTGATTTGGCCATTTTACGTCTAAAATGTCGTTCGAATTTAAATTACATTAATGTAACGAATTGGAAAATGAAGCATTCAGGAAGTCATTTTTGACATGAATTTCGAACATTTTGATGATGGTCAAGTGCGCAACGTTTATAGTAAAACGTTTGCGACAAAAATTATTTTTCATTTTCTATCCTTAATTTATGTAATTTAAACTAAATGTCTGATAGTATTATAGTACAAACTACTGTATATTTATTCATTTAATTTTAACTATTCCATAAATAGAGAACAAAACTGAAAAGACACATTTTTTCTTCATCTTTTTTGCTATAAACGTTGTGCAATCATACATTTTGGACATTTTGGATATTTTGCATTAGAACATTTTGAACATCTTTGCGTTGAATAAAAAAAAGTTTCTCTCAGCGCACAATAAAAGATTGTGTAAATCACATCACGATTACAATGAAAGATATGATTACAATCAAAACCTTTTAAAATATCCTCAAAAATAATTCCCCATCTAATCCCAAAGAAGGTCCTCTTTTCATTACCACAAATTCCACATTTTATTATAAACTTCAAATCCCTCTTTACCACCTCCGCTCTCAACGATTCAAAATTGCCACCAAAATCACAATTTACAACCACACCTTTTCGCGGCATTCATTGTCTTCATATTTCGAGCATTCTGGTATCATGATTCGTGAAATTTCAGTGTAAAATCAAACGCAAACAAGTGCGTATTATGTGAGTTAAGCGTTTGAGTGCGTTCTTGTTTTCGGTGTAACTCGAAGCTAAGCGGTTTAAGAGATCAACGCATAACCGGGCGTCTGAGAATTGTCTGGAAATCTCGTGCGTGAGACGAGCTGCAGAGAGACAGAGAGGACCAAGGGATGAGGGAGAAAGAACTCATTCGTGGCTTGAGAGGAAAGAGAACTCTGCCAGTGCACTCGAGTGGCAAAAGCCAGGAGAGCGGGGGAGGGAAGCGAGATAGAAAGACGGGATGAAAAATTAGATTTACAAATCTGTCCCGACTACTATGAGATTGCTCGCTTAAGAAACAGCGGTTCTCATTTTTTTTCAATTTTGCTTTCTTATAGAGGAAGCTTTTTTGCCATCAATTCAATCTTCAGGGTCCAAATTTCACTTTCCTGATCGCTACCAGTAGTTCATTTTTTTATTCTGCTTATCCCGTTTCTGTCTGTACCATTTTCCATCTGCGCCATTTTCTATTTATAACATTTTCTATCGGTACCATTTTTTATCTATCTGGTTTTCTATCTGTACAATATTCTATCAATGCGGTTTTCTATTTGTACCTTTTTCTGTCTGTGCCATTTTCTACCTATACGGTTTTCTATCTGTGCCATTTTCCATCGGTGCCGTTTTTTATCTATCTGGTTTTCTATTTGTGCCATTTCCTATTGGTGCCATTTTTCATCTATGCCTTTTTTGTCTAACCGGTTTTCTATCTGTGCCATTTTCTACCGGTGCCATTTTCAATCGGTTCCATTTTCTATCTATGTGGTTTTCTATTTGTGCCTTTATCTGTGTGTGCTATTTTATATCGGTGCCATTTTCCAACGGTGCCATTTTCTATCTATGCCTTTTTTATTTAACCGGTTTTCCATCTGTGTAATTTTCTTCCTGTGCCTTTTTCTGTCTGTACTATTTTCTATCTTTGACATTTTCCATCGGTGCCATTTTTTATCTATCTGATTTTCTATTTGTGCCAATTTCTATCTGTTCCATTTTCTATCAGTGCCATTTTACAACGGTGCCATTTTTTATCTAACCGGTTTTCTATCTGTGCAATTTTCTTCTTGTGCCATTTTCAATCGGTGCCATTTTTTATCTAACCGGTTTTCTGTGTCATTTTCTATTGGTGCCATTTTCTATCTATGCGGTTTTCTATTTTTGCCATTATCTGTCTGTGCTATTTTCTATTGGTGCCATTTTCTATCTATGCCATTTTTTATCCACCCGGTTTTCTATCTGTGCCATTTTCTATTTATACCACATTGTCTATCGATGCGAGTTTGTTCTTTATTACCGAGGTAAAAATGGTACAGTAAATTCAAATTTTCAGTAATTGTGTTGAGCACCCTGTAGGGCTACATCCAGTAGACAAGGTGAAAGTCTGTGTGAGTTGGTACCCTCGAAGTGTGAGCGTCTATCTGGCGCCTACTGTTATGAAAAATGAACATCCCTGCCAACCGCACCACCGTCATCGCCACTTGGTTACAGATTGTTTCAACGCAGAACTCACTTTCTTTTGACTTGCCGCACCTCTCGTCGAATTTCGGAATTTTGAAGAAGCCGCCTCGCATTGAAGGTGTTAATTTCCGTATTAATTGAGGCTTGAGGAGGAATTTTCGAAACCTGCTGATGAAGACTTTTAATTTACTCCTGTCACGCATTTTAAGTTCCTTGCTTGACTGTTTAATTACACTTTATTAACTCAATAAGACAAACAATCGGTACACTGTAAACAGTGATTTAGCACTCGGTTGTTATTTCTGTTTCTTTTTTTCGTTTTATCATTTAAATTAAAGAAATAAAGTCATTAAGACCTTAAAAAATTGAAGATTTTCATTCAAATTATTCTTAGTTCTAATTTAACAAGATTAACACTAAAACAACTTTTGTAAATATTAAAATAGTAAAACGTAGGCTTAGGTTTTCAATTTAAATGTAGACTAGGTTTTTTTTGTGGTTTACAAAAGATTATTCGAGTAACAAATGACGCAATGCAGAAGTGAATCTATTAATATTGTCTTTTAAGTACATCTATTAATTACAGTGAAAGGAAGAGTATTTATGCTCCAAAAAAGCATCCACGATGCATAAAGAATGCATCAAACATGTATCAGAAATGCATAAAGAATGGATCAGACATGTATCAAAAATGTATCAAAAGTGCATCAAAAATGTATCACAAATGGGTCAAAAATTGTCCATTGATCCGAATTTATAAGTTTAATTTGCACAATGGTTCCCACGGAGCTAATGTTCTTTCTCTGTAATTTATATATACCAATCGTTGATTTATCTTGAATAACGAAAGAGGAATCCGCGTATTAATATGTATCCCTTAGTCATGGAAAAGTCCTTTCTCGAAACGTTCGCACGATCCACGTAGATTAGTTCTTAAGTATAGAGATGGTCGGTAGTTTCGACCATCATTGTCTTCTTTTATAATGATCATAAATGAGAGCGTCGACGCTCTCGATATTCGTAGCTTCTGGCCATTGAAGTTTGTCGAAAAATAGGCTCTTTGTGAATTTTTGAAAATTCTACTGGTAATTGTTTGCAAATTGTATTGGTAAATGTTTGCAAATTGTATTGGTAAATGTTTGTAAATTGTATTGGTAAATGTTTGCAAATTGTAGCACAAGGTTCAGAGCTAATGAATGTCGAGGGTGTTGGCGAGAACTGATTTTATAGTCGCGATTCTCGGGGTAAAACCTTACCTCGATGACAGGTGTCTCTAACCACAGTAACTCTCTACCACTGTACAGCTCCAGGCCCGGAAGACCACCAAAAAGAGCCTCAGTTGGCCTCAGTTTGGCAGCGAACCATCTTGCAGCAGCGGCTGGACATCATCATCAGATGAAGAAGCACCGTTTGGACAATGGCGACTACTACGAAAACGGACATCTTGGTAAGTTTGACACCTCTTATTTCAATCAATAGCAACTGAATGACGTTGTTTCTTTCTTGATTACATCCTCTTTTTATGTTACAAACTGTTATAGGTGCATTCTGTTGTAAGGTATATTCTCTTATAAGGTATATTCTCTTATAAGGTACATTCTCTTATAAAGTACATTCTCTTATAAGGTACATTCTTTTATAAGGTACATTCTCTTATAAGGTAGATTCAGTTTTATGGATAAATTATCAAGTGCTATTGTCCGTTCAGGACTCAGGGTTTATTGACAAGTTGATACTATTTTAAAGAATTATAACAACAAGAATGATTACTAAAGATGGGATAATCTTAAAGACACAAAATGCACTTATGGTGGGATTTGATTAATTGGGTCACGAGTGGTTGAATAGTGTAGGAGGGTGGGTTGATTTGAAGTAGGTAAGATTAGACGGTTTCAAATTGCAATAGGAAAGGCACGTCATTTGGTGATATGCAAACAGGTATGCGTAAACGTATGTAACGCGATATGGCGAACCCTCTTGATTACTACCATCCGTACATTGGCGCACCGACACACCGTGACCCCGGCAATCAATTAATTAGGGGAATCAAACACACTTGGAGTGAGCAAATTAACTGCAACTGCACTCCGGTGTTGCGGCCTGCGGTGTGCGTTGCTTGCTACTCGATATGCACAAGCATCCAGCATGGAATGCCCATTCATAGATGACACACTGCCAGTTTCATACCAAACCACAACCGGTGCGCTTTCACCATTAATGAGTTATTCAATCAAACAGTAAATAGACTTCAATTTTACCTCTTTGAAACCAACACTCCAACTGCTAAATCTCTCAAATTGTTTACTCTGTCCATCTTTTACTGCAACATTTCCAAAACTGGTCGATTTCCAATTGACGTTGAATCATCAATTTTAGCATGATTAAAAGTGGTCAACGTGTTTATTTTTACTTTCTGATTGAAATTGTAGTTTGCGAGGCAAGCAACTCTTTAAAGCCAATTGTTCAAACAGCAACTGAACAATAACTGCTTAAGCAACAAATGTTTAAACAACGACTCTTTAAGAAACAACTGTTTAATAAACAGCTGTTCAATAAATAACTGCTTAATAACGTAAAACACGAATTAGAGATTTGAAGAAAATGAAGAAATAATATAATAGTATAATTTAGGGTTGTAGGCACCATCCTATACTGGTAATTTTACGGGCAAATACATTTCGCGGTGTATGCAAACGAATTAATGCCGCTCAACAGGCACAGTAAACGTTTGAAATTATAGGCCATTAATTACAGTTAGGTTGGAATTGTATAATTGTTTTACGTTTGATATCGCATATATACTGTACTGTAGTTTACAGCATGGTGCATTTGGTCATGATCTCGCTCACTACAATATTAACACAACTCACAATAGGGAATAATTCAAAATTCGTTGTGTTAATTTTGCAAACTTTACCGGGCTAGCCTATATATATATAAGTGTTTTAACCGCATACCAATTCCCGAAAATCATATTAATTGTAGAAAATTGTAGGAACTTATAGAGAATTAACAAAAATTGTAGAATAAATAAATATAGACACAAATACTCTTTCCTGTTCAACTAAATTTCGTCATATAATTTTTAACTGCAGCTTGTATACGTCATGTATGGAAAATAAACGACCACTTGTACAAACTGCCGGAAAAAAACTGAATAACGCAAAAATTGAGTTCATGAATGTGTCGAAACAATCCTCTTTGTTTATTAAATACGGGCGGTGAAAAATATTTTTTGTGATACGGTTTGGAACATTTCCTTCAAACATGAGGCGATAATTTAAAAAACGGGATATAGGATTTCATGCAGTGGAGTCGCGTGGCGCATTGCGCCTGTATTGGAACAGCAGGGTCACGGGGGATTGCAATTTTTTTCAATTTTGTCCGGCAGCGTGAACGCCATTTCCCATAACGCAATTAATAAACTCAACAAGCGAGATCCGATCTCGATATCAGCGCGTACATCCATACTCGGTGTACAATGGGCTGCACAATAGACCATACGTTGTCGGTGATAGCCATCTACCTTGTCTCTACGAAATTAAAAGTGATGAGAAAAATAAATATCCGTCCACTCGGGGTAAGAAGATTGAGGGTGGATTGTTTAGTTATTGGCGCGTGTTTAACAAAGCACAATGCTCCTCTAAGTTATCGTTTATGATATGTCGATATGTTTTCATAACTTGCACGTAATTGTATTAAGTGCCTTTTTATTTCGATTAAATAGCCTTTGGAATATGCCTTGAATATACCCTTGATAACCAGTAGCGCTTTTTCATTTAGTGGGGTTCGATATAACTAAATTTCATTTCCCACTACCATCTTCAATATCCTGCTTTACACATCCCATATTCATTTTCCTACTTTCCACCTTCATTACCCCCCTTCCCACTTTCTACCTTCATTACCCCCCTTCCCACTTTCTACCTTCATTATCCCCCTTCCCACTTTCTACCTTTATTATCTCGCTTTCCACATCCCACCTTCATTATATTTATATGTTCCCACTTCACACTTTCCATTTATCAATTTCCACCTTCATTATCCCATTTTCAACTTTTTTTCTCCCACTTTTAACTTTCCATATCCTGCATTCGTTACCCCACTTCCCACTTTACATTTTCCACTTCCCACATAAAGTATCCAACCATCCAGTTCCTACCATCATTATTGAATTTACCAACTTGTATAGCCTATATCCCAATGTTACTTCATTCTTCTATAGCTTCCCACTTCCGCTCTTTATTATCTCACTTTCATGATCCTACTTTCCACATGCTACATTCATTAACCCTCCTCTTACCATTATTATTTCACTTGCCACTTTCGTTATCCCACTTGCCACTTTCGTTATCCCACTTGCCACTTTCATTATCCCACTTTCCACTTTCATTATCCCACTTTCCACTTTCATTATCTTTTTTACTACCTCACA
The DNA here is from genome assembly GCA_011057455.1 of Ganaspis sp. Gsp50. Lineage (NCBI taxonomy): Eukaryota > Metazoa > Arthropoda > Insecta > Hymenoptera > Figitidae > Ganaspis > Ganaspis sp. Gsp50. Next base: position 18,698 of record WNHD01003535.1, read on the forward strand.
TGTTCCATTTTCCACTTCCTACATTCAATATCCTACTTCACATTTTTATTATCCTCCTTACCACCTCACACTTCCCATTTTTCACTTCTCAAGTTTGTTATCCCATTTTCCAACTCCCACTTTTTAACCTCCCACCTTCATTATCTCATTCCCAACCTATAACTTTCCTCCTTCAATATCCCACTATCCAGTTCCCACCATCATTATAAAATGTGCCAACTCTTTTATCCTATATCCCACCTCCTTTCTAATCCCACTTTCTACATCCCACTTTCATTATTCTACTTCCCTCTTTCTACGTTGCACTTTCCTTATCCTTCTTCCCAACTCACACTTTCCACATCCCATATTCGTTATCCCACCTCCTACTTCCATTATCCCACTATCCAAATCCCAACTTTATTGATCCCCTTCCCACTTTCTATCTCCAATTTCCATCTTCTCATCTTGATTATCCCACTTCCCATGTACAGTATCAAAGTATCCAATTCCTACCAGCATAATGAAATTTACCAGTTTTTTTATCCTATATCACACTTTCCAGTTCATTCTTCTAACTTCCTACTTCCCATATTCGTTATCTCACTTTCTCTTCCCATCTTCGTTATCTTATTCCCAACTTATAACTTTCCCCCTTTAATATTCCACTATCTAGTTCCCACCATGATTATAGAATTTCCTAAATTTTTTATAGCATATACCACTTTCCACCTTTAATATTCCACTATTTATACCATCATTTATATTTATACCATCATGCTTCATTATATGCTGAAATTGATATTAAGAGTTTCATTTTAGGGAAGTTTTCTTTCGTCATATCCAAGACGATCGTCATATCAGATTTCAAGTTGGTACTAAAAAAAAGTCGAAAAAAACAACGCTAGTGGAATAATGTAGACGTAGGGATAAGAAAGTAGGAAATGACATAATAAAGTGGGGAAGTGAAAGTTGGAGAGAAGTTGGAAATGGGATAATAATGGTGTGGGAATAATGAAGTAGGATCATAATGGTTGGAAGTTAGAAGTGGGAATTTACTTACCAGATGGAAAGTTGAGTCAAGATTTTGATTTTACCGACGTAAAGTGACGTCACACTGAACTACTCTGGACCTTGACATCCGGAGCCCTCTGGTGGTTTTGGCGCGAAAATTCGAATCCAGAGAACGAAACGTTTATTGCTTACTCTCGAAGTATGCTAAATACTCTGCAAAAAATGGTGTCTTATTTTAAGACGTTT
>WNHD01003536.1:6298-18863 GCA_011057455.1 Ganaspis sp. Gsp50
ACCAGTTACTTGGTAAATATAACCCAAAAGAACTAGTAATCCTTCCTGCCAACCATTTACATGGTGAATAGTACCATTTATTTTTTTCAGTGTATCGAACACTCTCTAAATCTGAGCAACATTCAAGAAATTGAAAGTACTTTCGGACAATAATAAGTACATTAGGACACTAGAAAGAATTTTAGAATACTAGCAAATACTTTTGGACAGACATTAAATAATACTTAGGACACTAAAAATTACTTTCGGACACTAGTAGGCACATTCGGATACTTGTAAGAAATTAAGACACTAGAAAGTACTTTGGGGCACTAGCAAATACTTTCGGACACTAATTAGTGCTTTAGGACACTAGAAAGAACTTTAGAAAACTAAGCAGTTTTTTCGGACACTACTAAGTACGTTAAAACCCTAAAGGAAAGTACTGTTGGGCACTATTAAGTACTTTAGGACACTATGAAGTACTTTAGGTCAGTAGCAAGTATTCTCGGACAATAATGAGTATTTTAAGGTACTAGTACGAACCTTCGGAAACTAGTAATACTTAAGGATACTAGTAAGTACTTTTGGACACTATTTACTACTTTAGAGTACTAGTAATTACACTAGGACACTAGTAAGTACTTGAGGGCATTAATAAGTACTTTATAGAACTAGAAAGCACTTTAGGGTACCAATAAGTACTTTAGGACACTAGTAAGTACTTTACTATATTAATAAGTACTTCATAACTTTCTGTATAACTTTAAAATACGAGTAAGTACTTTAGGAGATCCCTATTACTTTAGGACACCACTAAAAAATTTGGGACACTAGTAAGTAATTTAGGATACCAGTAAGTACTTTAGGACACTAGTTAGTACTTTAGGTTACTAGTAATTACTGTAGAACACTAGTAAGTATTTTAGGATACCAGTAAGTACTTTAGGACACTAGTTAGTACTTTAGGGAACTGGTAATTACTGTGGGACACTAGTAAGTACTTTAGGGTATTAATAAATACTTTATAGAACTAGTAAGCACTTTAGGGTACCAGTAGGTACTTTAGGACACTAGTAAGTACTTTACGACATTAATAAGTACTTCACGACAGTAATAAGTACTTCATAACTTTCTGAATAACTTTAAAGTACTAGTAAGTACTTTAGAAGATCACTTATTACTTTAGGACACCACTAAGTACTTTGGGACAGTAGTAAGTACTTTATCTTAAAAATTTTCAAGTACTTATTAAGTATTTTATAACTTTCTGAAAAACTTTCAAGTACTTGTAAGTACTTTAGGACACCACTAAGTACTTTGGGATAGTAGTAAGTACTTCATAACTTTCTTAAAAAATTTCAAGTACTTGGTAAGTATTTAATAATTTTCTGAAATACTTTCAAGTACTAGTAAGTACTTTAGGACACCACTGAGTACTTTGGGATACTAGTAACTACTTTAAGGAACTAGAAAGTACTGTAGGATACTTAAATGTACTTTAGATCACTAGTTAGTGTTTTCGAACACTAATAAGTATTTTAAGGTACTAGTAAGTACCTTCGGAAACTAATAACTACGTTTGGATACCAATAAGTATTTTAGGACACCACTGAGTAGTTTACAGTATTAATAAGTACTTTATAACTTTCTAGTACTAGTAAGTACTTTAGAAGACCACTAAGTAATTTAGGACAATAACGATTATTTTAGTATACTAGTAAGTACTTTAGGACACGAGGAAGTACTTTAGGACTCTAATTATCACTTTAGGACACTAGTAAGTACTTTAGGACACTTGTAAGGCTTTTATGATATCCTGAAGTGCTTTGGGACATTCAGGCCTAATGTGTCATATTACGGTGTACCGAAGGATACTCCACGATAATGCATATTTTTTTTATATTATTGACATTTTTGTATTTCAAAAAATTTGAAAATATTTTGAAGTACTTTAGGAGACCTGAATGTACTCATAAGTGCTTTTTCGTTTTTCTAATTAAAGCTTTTAAAATTCTGTTGCTATTCATGAAGAGACATTTTCAAAAATTTTGTAATTATTTTTATTTAATAACAAAAATGTATAAAAAAATTTATTTTATTTAGTTACTATTTCTTCAAAAATGTTTGTATTTTTTCAAAATCAGTTGCAATTATAGCGCAAATTAAGTAAAAATAAGTTATAAGAACGAAAACTAAAATTAATAAATTTGGTTAATTGTTATAAAGAAATTATTGAGAACAGCTACATTCTTTATTTTGCTATAAAAATTCGTATTAGGCTTGTCGATTTATAAACAACAATGAATGAAACGAATTTAATGGGTTATTTTGAAGACTTTTACAATTAAAATTTAATTGTTTATAACAAATTTAGAAACAAGTGAAATTTTATTCAGTTGATCAATTATAGATAGTACAATAGTTGTTTGATAGAATAATGTTCTGTTTAGAAGAATAACGAAAATAAATTAATTGCTTAAACAATTCTTGTAAATATATAAGTAATTGGCTCATTTCTAAACCTTTGGCATTGGTCTTTACAATACTTCCTTGTGATTTTGGTCACGTTTATTATAATTTCTAGTTCTTTTGGAATTTTAAAATAAAATCCTGTAATTTAAAGTACTTATTGAAGCTCAAGAACAGAGCTAGGCAAAACGTGCTCTCAGTGCACTCTCGCGCGGAGACGATGTTCCCCTTCCACGCACGGACACTTTCCCCCGTCTTACTGCACTCACCACTTCATACGTCGAACGGAGGCGAGTGAAGTGAGATGGGGGAAAGTGTCCGCGCTTGGAAGGGGAACATTATCTCCACGCGTGAGTGCACTAAGAGCACGTTTTGACCATACGTGCTCTATAATATTATACTTTGAAGTACTTAAGAGACTCCAAAGCATCTGGAGATACTATAGGACATATTAAATTATTCTAATGTTTTTCTGCTACTGTAAAAGAAGTATGATACTTTTAAGAAGCATTTCACATTTGTAGTATTTTGTAGGTACTCGAAAAAAATTACCGAATAATGTTATAAACTCTTGTCATACAATGATACCATAACTTGTTAAGCTTAAAATTCTTTTTTTTCTTGCACATGAAACATTCTTGCACATATTGATTTCTTTGATTGTCTTCTATCACACTAGAAGTATATGACGCTTTTTACATTCTTTGACTTGTTCACAAATTTACGGTTCAACAATTTTTTGATAAAACAGTTTGCTTCCAAAAAGACAATGTCACTAAAATCTTTTCACAAGCTTCGTAAAGCTTGTTTGAAATGAAGAAAAGTACTTACTTAATTTTTTAAAAATGTTGCTTGTCTGAAGGATAGAAAATAAAGTAAATAGTTGTCGGCTCGTTAAGACCCGGCAATGGCGGAAGGTATAAAGTCATCAGCTCCAAAAAGCGGTGGACGCAGTTCCGCTCGATACGAGGCATTATGAAAGTTTGCCGAGCGAAGTTCCTGGTTTTATTTTCGTCTATGGGCTAGTCGAGTTGCAACGGACCTTCCAGCAACGAACATTAAAAGGTGTCGAGACGTTGAGAGCTATTACTAATGGAACGGCAACGTCGACTTTTCATTTTTTCTTTCATTTTTCCCACTTCTTTTTATATTTCTTTTCCTACCTTTTCATTCTCGCGTTGAATCCACCCAGCGGATTTTCCCGTGCTACTCTTTCGCATCACGTGCTTTCGTTAAACCGACAGCCCTATCACAGCACGATTTTTAACAAAGGCCGAGAATCGCAATCGCCCAAAACTGACTTTTTATTTCTCACGCTTTTCCTCTGCGATTTCTCGACCAAGTGCCGAGAGGACTAAGCCTTAAGTGCTTTTAGATTCACTTTTAGCACAAAAGAAACTATTTTTTTTAACTTTATACTTACTTCCTTAACCCACAGTAAAAATTTTTAAAAACAGTGGCGTCTATCCAGAATTTTCGATTTTCTCTATTTTGGAGCCGTATTTTCAATTTCTCGTTAAAAAAAGTTATAACCAAATTTATAGAGATTTAAATCCTCTATCTTTTTTATTTGAATAAGATTCTTGCAAAATGATTATTTACTGCTAATAGTGAGCAAAATTGTAAAAAATTAGAGCATTGACCAGTTTTTTCAATTTTTTGGAAATTTCATATAAAAATAAGTGATACATTCAAATGTCAAAGTTGTAGAGTACTAAATTCCCTACAACTTTAGTCAAAACAATTTTTTCGTACGACGTCAACCGAAAAGATGACTGCGGCAAGATTTGAATTAATGTTTCAACAGAAATAATTTACTGTGTTCAGCATGTTCCCGGGCGGGATCCATGCGTCGTATGAAAAAGTTGTTACTACAAAAATTCAAGGAAATTTAGTCATCTACAACTTTGCTATTCGAATGTATGGCTTATTTTTTAAAAAAAAGTTCCAAATGTTCAAAAAACTGTGTCAATCTTTTAATTTTTCATATTTTATGTTCCCGGGTGTGATTTATGCGTCGTGCAAAAAAATTGTTTTGAAGCAAATTGTAGGAAATGTTGTCCTCTACAACTTTGCTATTTGATTATGTGACTTATTTTTAAAAAAAATGTTCAAAAAGTTGAAAAAACCGGGTCAATGTCCTGATTTTGGATACTTTTTGTTCCCTGGTGCGATCTATGCGTCGTACAATAAAAGTGTTTTTGCAAAAATTGTAGGAAATTTAGTCCTCTACATTTTTACCATTTGAACGTGTGACTTATTTTTAATAAAAATGTCTAAAAATTTGAAAAAACCGGGTCAATGTACTGATTTTGGATACTTTTTGTTCCCTGGTGTGATCTATGCGTCGTACAATAAAAATGTTTTTTCAAAAATTGTAGGAAATTTAGTTCTCTACATTTTTGCTATTTGAATGTGTTACTTATTTTTAATAAAAATGTTCAAAAAGTTGAAAAACCCGGGACAATGTCCTAAGTTTGCATACTTTTTGTCCTCTGGTGTGATCTGTGCGTCGTACAACAAAAGTGTTTTCACAAAAATTGTAGGAAATTTAGTCCTCTACAACTTTGCCGTTTGAATGTGTGACTTATTTTCAATAAAAATGCGAAAAAATGCGAAAAGAGCGGGTCAAATTCCTAATTTTTCGCACTTTTTGCTCATTGTTAGCAATAAATAATCATTTTAGAGCAACATTTTTTAGAGAAGAAAGATAGAGAATTGAATGCTTTACAAATTTTGTTATTAACATTTTTAGTGAAAAATAGAAAACATGTCTGCAAAATGTCAAAAATCCAGAATTCTGGATAGACGCCATTTTAATTTTTAGTCGAAAACTGTGGTTTTGTATTCTATTCCATCCTTGGGACTTTTATTGCAAAAAAAAATATAAGAATCCTGCTGACCACAGTTTTAAACATTGTTTTTGTTTTCGTTTCAGGTGAGCCTTGTTAAATCGAATAACCTCATTTTCTCTGCTGACTGACTCCTGAGGGATCGATCCTAGGCGGCAAGAAATTGTAGTAAGCGTGCGAATTTTCCTGGTACAAAAAAATTAATGAAGCGAATAAGATTTCTGCTGCTACTATCTAAATTCGAAATTTTTCTTTCTTGAGTTTCTTACAAATGAATGTTGCTGAAAATTTTAATTACAACTGAATGAAAAAGGAGCGCAAATATTTTGTGAGATTAATAAAAAGCTATGCAACAGGATCCAGGTCAACAGTTTATATTTCCTCTCTCGAACAATTTTTTGAAGCATTTTTCATGGCCAATATTCTCTGATATGTAAGAACGAGAAAATTTATAGTCGGGTAAACACTGATATTTGAAAATTTTTAGAGCGTAGCAGAAAAATCTGGAAGCAATTTTTTTGCTGTTAAAAAACAATGAAAAACCGATAAAACAAGAAAATAGAATTTCTTTAAGAGAAAAAAAAATGTTCCGATAAATTAAATGGTAGATATTAATTAATATTTTAGTGTCATTTGATTAATTTTTAGTTTTTAATTTCCAAAGTTGAAACAGTTACGGGATGAATATTAAATCTGAAGAGGTTTTCTCTTTTAATTTGAGTATGAGAAGCTTAAAAAATATTAATTATTGTTTGAGTTATGTGAAAAAATGAAAATTGAGTTTGTGCGGTCTGTCGGACGATTTGACGGCCTTGCAGGCATCCTCCTGTGTCTGCGAAGACCGTAAACACAGAAATGATGTATTAAGATTGTCAGTTGTCTACCATTGCTGTTTATTATCTTTTTCAACACTTAGAGAAATGATTTTGATAATTTTATAACTATAATAATTTTCATAAAAAGATCGTCAATTTTGTCGACTGTTTGAATAAAAGTTCACAATTCTGCAGAGTGAGACTCGTAATTCAAGTAGAGCGTTGGCGAGTGGAGAGATGGTAAGGAAGGCAGAGATGGAAGCGTCGAACCAATCAGCGCGCGACCCCCCACTTTAGTCGAGTAGGCCTTCGTGCCGGAGTATTTAAAAGCCGGACGCTTGACAACTCTTCGATCATTTTTCGACAGACTGTGCGTCTAGTCTTTAGTCATTTAATAGATTAAGTTTTATTTTTACGATATGCACATGTTTAGGAAGGCCAAATATGTACAAAGAGCAGTTCTAATTTTAGAAAATGATGGCGCTGTTAAAGCACTTAATAAATAAAATTCATTTGCAAGAAAATTTTATTTTTATCAGTATATTTATATTCGTTTTATTGGTCTTTGTAAATCGAAAAAAAAGAAACTTTTGCAAGACTTTCTTCCGTTCAGTTTTCAAAAAACCTACAGCGTAAGAAATATTTTCTAAATCAATTTCTTTTATTTTGATTCCATTTGAAAAATTCTTCTCGGTAGGTAAAGTTGAATAAATCTAAGAATTCTGTCTCGACGTGCTTACACTTCCGGTCAGATTGAGAGGAAGCAAGTCCTTGACGTTGACAATACAGAACTTCTCTTTTATACGAAAGGAGCAAGGCGTCGGACAAGATATCCCGGGCGTAACCAGGGGCAACCCTGTAAAAGCATTTAGGTTCGCCAAGTTGGTTCGTAACGTGGTTAGGGGTCATCAACGCCAAGGCGCCGAGATAACGTCAACTACCTGGCGGAGCAAAAGAGACAAGAAAATCTACGAACGAGGGAGAAAGAGAGAGACTTTAAGGAAAACCGGCAAGAAAATGGATTGGTAGAAGCAAGGGACCAAGAAACCAGAGACGGAAATGCCATCCAAGAGTCTCGTTTAATAACAATTACTGGTCATAGCAGTTTCCCGAGAGGAAAACATCTTAAGTCATCAAACGAAATTTTTATCCGGTTAAATACATCCAGTAGCATCCGAAATTCTGAACAATGGTGAAAATGATGCTAATGCGAAAATTAGAGAGGAAAATCTAAAGGGGAGATGAAACGGGAGAGCAAAAGATGCTTGTTATTAAAAGTTAGTGGGGCCTTGGCAAAACGTGCTTTCAGTGCACTTCGGAGACAATGTTCCCCTTCCCTGCGCTGTAATCTCCCCCGTTTTATTCCACTCACCACTTCTAATTGGTGGTGAGTGCGGTAAGATGCCACCAATTGGCGCTTGAAGCGGTGAATGCAGAAAGAGAGACGAAAGTGAGAACTTGTGGAAGGGGAACCTCATTTTCGCTCTAGAGAACACTGAAAGCACGTTTTGCCCAGACCGGAATTAAGTAAGAGATAATTGTGAACGATGGAAGAGAGTATGAGACCACCATGGAAGCTTGAATTAAGAGAAAAATAACTTGAATTTAAGTCTTAATTTGTATTTCTAGTTTGCGTTATAAAAATCTATATACCTTTGAATAAATAATAATTTCCCATTTGTAACGAATATTGATTCTGTTTTAAAATTTAAATATTTTTCAATATTAGCAATTACATTTTTTTGCATTTTTATCTTGGTTCCTCCATGTATACCCTTTTAGGGTTTTTACATATCTTCCCTTCAATTATTCTCCATAAGTCCCCAGCCATTCCCCCTAACTTGCGTCCATAGCCGACTTTAATTAAAATTACTCGTATTCACCTGGTTCTTTCTAACCAGAGTTAAGGGAAGCTACGGAAAATCTTAACTGATTGTGAGTAAAACCGATTTATCGACAGTTGAGTCTTGGATGTATGATTTCAAGGTCCCGAAACATCACACAAACAAGTCCTCAATGTCAAATCTCCCGCTCTAAGTACCTCACGTGCCGGAAAAAACCCAAGGCTAACGGGCGCGAACCCTCGATCCGCTACCGCAAAGCCCTAGGTATTTTCCAACTGAGCTACTCAGTCGGTTATTAGCAATTAAATATTACAGTTTTCAGAGGATTAATAATCAAGCAAATAAGAATACAAAGAATTCCGTTATTTGATCTTCCACAATTAAATATGGATGAATATATGAACCGTTCCAAACTTTTATAAATAATTGGATTTTATAAAATTTCTTTTGCGAATGGAGGATTTAAAGAGACGATTAGATTAGATCGTCTGACGTTTGATCCTTCGATCATCGTTCTCGGCTAGAGAAGGGTGGCATTATCGTTGGAAAGAAAGAGCGTAAAGCTGGTAAGATGATAGAGAATACCTGAAGGTTAAAGCGCCACGTAAAGACGATCTTCAACTGGGAAATAAATGGCGGGGTGAGGAGGAGCGAGAAGGGGAAGGAAGATGGGGGTCGCAGAAGAAAAAGCGGTTGAGAAGAGAGAAAGTCGCGATGAAGGTTTTACTGCCGCGTTTATGCCCGGCGGTTCTCGCAATTTCGGTATCTGAATTGAAGAGCCGTATCTAAACGAGACCGGATGAATCTCTCGCCTCTTCTTCCTCCTCCACCTCCCAGCCATTCCAGATCGAGACTTACTTCGGCATCATGCTTGGTTCCCAATGGAACAAAATCGGGCAAAAGGAAAAATACTCTCCCACTGCGAAATGGCCGACTTTCTTCTTCTTCTTCTTTTTCATCGTCTTCCTCTGCTTTTGCGTTTTCCTCCGTCTCGAGATCAGTGGACATTTCAACGACGCTCTCTTGGGAATGAGTAATAGAACGAAAAGTATGTCGAAGAATGGTTGCAAGAGCCATGAAACCGTGAAATTTCTTGACGAGGACAAATTCTTGGCCACAACGCGGTCTTCCTCTGAGTATTTTGTCTCTTGGCATAGTTGCTGTTTTAGGAGATGAGGAATTTTCATTATTTAGAAAGATGGTTTCACTGCTTTTTCGAAAGGCAAGGGGAGGCATGCACAATTCTGCCAGTCGGGAAAATTTTCCTTTTATTCAGTGGGGCTGAAATTCTTGCAGTACAATTCATTTTATATGATAAAGACTTGAATTTTATTTAATTTCACCTACTAGGGTTGTTTGCGAGACACTGTTTCTCCCTAATTTCATTGCAAAGAGGAATTCACTTGAGGATTTTAATTTACATATTTAAACGTGGGATTTATAAAGTCATAAAATGCCATATGGATTAGATTAAAAGTTTAATAGTTACTTTAGAATTAGTGTTACAGTGTCTAGAATTTTCCATTTCCTACATTCATTATCCAACTTTCCACTTCTCATATTTATTATCTTTTTTGTAAACAGAACAATTTAGAAGATTCTAAAGATCAAATCTTAATTTAAAAATTTGATATTTTAAAGATTAAAAACTTACAGTTTTTAATCATTAAATAACTGAATAATCATTAAACTGGAAATTCCCAATTTTGTTTTTTTGGTTACCCGTTGTGACGTGGTAAATTTTACTACGCACAATTTTTCGACTTTTAGTAAAGTAAAGGCCGACTATTAAATTTGAAGGTTAAATAAACACCAGACTGGAATTCACACTTCAGGATGCTGTGGCGAAATAAAAATTCGGCAACTTGTGCCATCTTTTATTTGAGTTTGTATATTATTAGTTTCTCTTTATAATTTCTATTTTGATAGAGTTCTGTTTGTTTTCTCTTTGGGGTTATGTCACCCAGACAATGTTTATTTCATCCATTACTTTTTTTTGGTTGGAAAGTTGGCTGTGATCTCCACAGCCAACTTGTCAAACGGATAAATTACATCTCGTGAATAAATTCAAAACTACACGGAAAGAAAAATCTAGGCTTTATAGTGTGAAAAACTTCCATGGTTTTAAAGCGCGCCCGATTCCAACCTATAAAGCCAGCAACTTGTGAGAGACAGCGGAGCTGTCAAACTAACTGTTCCTAAACTTCGAAATTCTACACCTGTCAACTCCGGGACTACGTGGAGTTCATCTTTAAACATCGGTGGATATCGACTGGATACTGAGTTTGGATGTGAGTCCCGAATTCATTAGGTATCCAGTATTTTCCAGAAACGTTGTTGCAGCTGCCTTCACCTGTCAAAATAATCGGCCATCATGAACTGTAGAGGCGCATTAGCGCCATCAAAACTAAGATCAGCAATCAGCGGTCGGTAAGCGCAGCAGTCGATACAAAGACTATTAACTTTATCATTGTATCACGACCTGTAGATCGACGCGCTTGCGCAGTTTTGTGAATCATCGTTGACCACGAGACGCCAGTCTCGCGTCACTTCTAGTCTGATGCTCGCACGAAGTGCATCTTTCATTTAGTTTTTACCATTTGATTTTGTTAAAAATGTGAACTGTTTTATTTTTTGAGCAATTGCCGGACGACAGGTGAGCTCCTCACTTTTGTGAAACAATTGCTTAAGGCGGAGTCGTTTGCACCTAATTCTGTTTTGTTTAAAAGAATTTAATGCTCAAGTGTTTCGTTTTCATGTATTTTTACTCGCCCTCGTGGCCGAATATTTTGTAAATTCATCAACTCAGAGAGTCAAGAGTATCATAATTGATTCTGATAGTCACAAAAAAAAATTAGTGATCAAAAAATCTTGATCACTAAACCCGAAAATGCATCTTTCGGCTTAAAGGAATAGAAGCGGTTTGAAATGCACCTTGAGTGTTAAGACACCCAGTAGACACAAATAGGGTTCACACTAGTCGTGTCTGGAGTACATAATACCCTGGACACCCGTTTGCAGAAGACCATCGATCTAGCTGCTGGAGCTCCAACGTCAGCGTCGTATTCTATACCACCTTCCGACGTGTATCACGATCCCGTATCCGATATAATCCCACTTTCCTTTAGATTCCCTATAGGATGTAATACCGTCACAAGGAAAGGCAGTAATTTGCAGAGTGAAATTTTCCCACGCTCAAGGCGTACCTGCACACTGTATACAAGCTTAATCTAATTACGAGTTTGAGCTTGACGCTCTAAGACCTACCCGCTTGACGTTTGAGATCAATTGCTGTTATGGAGTTTCGCTTGATTTCGTTCCAACTCGCCGCGATCGCTTTCCCAACTGCGAAGCTACATTCTGACAAATCTTATTAGCGAACCTGCGATTTCCACCTCCACCCAGCTAACTCAGTATACATTTATTTCTTGGGCAACATGTCATAAGGAATTAACCCCAAAATCATTTCTGACTCAATTTCTTAATAAACGACTACCTAATCAATCCCGCTATTCAATTAAATATCCGCTGCCATAATCGCCTGTTTTCTAGATCATTAATTAGAAATTACGACGTTGATTAAGCAAATTACAACCAAACAGAACCAAACGAAATCATGAAACAAAATTAAACATAATTAGAAAAGACAGAAGATGAGTGAATTTTCTTAATTCTTTAATAGTTTATTTGGTATCATCCTAGGATTCACTATAGAAATAGAAGGAAAAAAATACTATTAACTTTTTGGATGTTTTAATTATTAAAAAAAGCGATAGGCTAGTAAGAAATGGGTTTAGAAAACCGACTGTCTCTAGAAGATACATTAATTTTAATTCTAATACTAGCAAAATAAGCACGCGCAAACGCGGGTATGGAGTTGTCTAAAAGTAATAATTTTTCTACATATATATGCGTCGGTAAAATAAAAATCTATAGGAAGTTACCGCGCAGAAGACAGTTTGACGTCACGTTAAAATGCTCTATACTTGAGATCGTATGTGAGTCCCGATTTCGAAAAAGTATTCGGAGTTTTTTCAAGACTGAATACTGTTGTTGTTCACCTGTCAAAATAAACGACCATCTTGAAATGTGAAGTGATGTGGCGCCATCTGGTTATGATAATCCATCGTCGGTCGGTACACTAGTGCGCAGCAGTCGATATAAAAACTATTGACGTTAATATTGAAGCAAGATTGATTCGACGCGCTTGCGCAAACGAATTCTGAACTCTTGTCGTTGGCGAAATCACCTGGTCATGGCCGAAGTACCACGTACAGCGCCAACGTTAAAACAATTAACTAACTAACTTGTCGTTGGCGACGAGACGCCAGTCTCGCGTCACTTCTAGTTTGGTGTTCGGACAGTAAACATCTTTCTTTTTTAAAAAGTTATAGTTCTGTTAAAATGTAAAGTTAAAAAAAATCGGCGGGGCTTTCGCCGTCCTTAAGGTGAGCTCCGTATTCTCTCATATCGCAAATTCTTTTCTAAGTGGAGTCGTCTCCACCTACACGGAAAAAAATGTTTTGTGAAATTCACTGAAACTACTTGCGCCATCTACAAAACGGGACTTGTGATCCTCACAAACAACTGAATTTGGGAAATA